>OVAP01002951.1:0-11472 GCA_900406295.1 Aurinia saxatilis
TACAACAGCTGATAATATCAATGCAGGTGGTGCTCGTGTATTTTTGTTGTGTTTATAATTAGTATCACATTACAATATTTGTACCATTCACATTTGTGTGTGTATTGTGATGATGAAGAAGCAATACAATGAATGTGGAAACCAATAATACATACCTACCATATCTTATCTCGGATTCGATTTAGTAGTTAAACTGAGGGTAATCTGGTCTTTTTCCTTTGTCTAAATCTATTTATATCTAACATAATTTAGTGTGGTGGGTTAATTATTTGATCAGAACTAAACTAATGACAGCCACTCGTAGTATCCTGCACAGAATCATTGTCTTATACACCTCATTTTTTTAATCTAATAACTTTATAAGGAGACAAAAGCTGATGCCTAAGAAAATTAAAATGATTGAGTTACATGTATTTGTTTGAATTTGTACTTTCTCATCTACCATGACAAAAACTAATTGTGGTTTAGCTAACTTCTCATAAATCAACCATTAACAAAATTATGGTTTTCAATTTCGTTGTAATTTGAGTTTAAGTCTTAATTTTCTGTTTACAGTAAATAAGTTTATATATAGTTGTGTTAATCAGTAGTAGTTTAGTACCAACAATGAGACCTACATGTGCTTTACTCTTTTTCTTTAAACAAAAAAAAAAAAAAATTGAAGCCTATACTAATTTTTGTCACAAAAAAAAAATACATGTATATTTCAAAATATAACAAGCAAGGAAAAAGATTTCATCAGTTTCATATGAAAATGAAAATTTGGTGGGTCATTTAATATTCGGAAATAAATTAACATGTTAGTTAACTCGGCCAAATAGTTTAACCACGGGTAGGTCCTTCTTCAGAGTTGGTTACAAAAAAGGTCTTAGTGTTATTAATTTCTTAGATTTTTTATTCGAATTAGTTTGTAGAGAGTTAGGAAACAGTTGGTTTTCGGAATAATTTGAAATGAATTGCGAGATAGTGAATATAGAAGCAATCATCAATGGACTAGTGTTTTGCATATTTGTTTGCTCTATAGGATGGATTATTTTATAACAATATATGTATATGGACAAAATACTGATGTTTTTCAAAAAGATTGCTTGCTTTAATAATTACAAATCAAAATGATGTTATAATGTCCGCAATGTGGTTGTTATCATTCCTTGTGTCTTCTTACCAAAGCTTAACCAAAAAAGATTGTGTACTCGAAAATGTGTAGATTTGTTTGAAAAATACCACATTCAAATGAAACACTAACATTTATACGATCTTCGAGGTATTTCAAAAGTAAATCATTTAACCAATTTGAAAAATCCGGAGGATGTAAACTCCAACCTCAAATCAAATCCGCTGCTACTCAAATCATTTAAGTACTCACTCTAGCCAAGCCCAATACTAATCCATTATGGGATTTATGAAACTCCAACCTCAAATCAAATCTTTTTAAAAACCATCAGTGAACGTAAATCATGCTGATTTTGACACAACACCAAAATAAGAATTTTTTTCTAGTGAAAGTTTTGTGTATAGTTTTATCCTCTTTAAAAAAAGGCTATACACAAAACTCAAGATGACGTCACCCGAAGTAGAACTACTACGTCAGAATAAACTACGAATATCTACCGTCAAAGACGGGATAGTGATCGTGGAGATCTACGGTCAAGATTACGGTCAAAGTAAAGAGAGCATTTGACCGCACGTGCCATATAAATATACAGAACTCTTGTCAGTGCAATGAACGACGTAGTTTCACTGTTTCAGTAGACACAATCCGCTGCTCCTCCGACAACATGTACTCTCGTAGATTACGGAGACACGTGTTCCAATTACAGTGGAGTGAGTATCTATGGCCAGTGGATTACAGAGAATCAAAAAAGTGTACACGAACGTAACATGATATCTGAGCCATCGGCCACTGATCTTGGCTACGTGTAGCTTCATTACTAGCACAATCGAACTACCCCCAGATAATTTATATTTTGTACGTACTGTATAATAAAGTTTTGTTTCACGTTTAAACACTAGATATGTATAATCAAACAATGTACTCACTACTCACCATATACATGAAACTATGAAAGTCCACATTATTGCATTGTGTCGTGTTAGGTTTTAAACGTAAAACATACGTTATACGTTAGAGCATACCTAATACCATATTCTAAGAACAGTGTGTACTATATACTATATAGTATTTATCTTTGAAAATTGTTATATCGGGATTTATGAAGCGTATATAGGTGTAGTATATTATACTTTAACAAAAAACAGAAGTTGTCCTGTAGTAAATCATTTAACTTATTTATTTGTTTTCTTATGCTTTTCGCTTTTTTCTTATACCTTTTAACGTAAAAAGGAAATACCAAATACAAATACAACACAATCACATGATTTATTTAATCCGAGAGAGATTTGGTGAGAAGTCAGCATTGCCGACAGGAAAATTCTGCCTCACCACCAAAATGGTGAAAATACCAAACCAATAATTACAATAACTTCTTTTTTAATAGGTTGTAATTATATAAGCTAGTACATAATTACAAAACTCTTTTTTTTCTTCCACAACATAATTACAATAACTTTATTGTATTATTATTTATTCATATATAAATCATTTTATTAGTCAAAAACTTGTATTTCTAAAGGGACTAATATAATTAAAATAAATTGATTTTGTACCAAACCATAACCGTCATTGCCTATGTCTTCCAAATTTGTTTCACATTTTGATGTATATGTATTAAAAGTGAGAGCCAACATTTTTATATTCTAAGTTTTGTTTTTGGTTAACAATCTAATTCAAGATTGATATTTCCGAGATTAAATTGCTAGAGGAGGTGGTTGAGGTGAATCTAATGCCTGCTAGAAAGTTTCAAAAGTTCTACAAGTAGAAAACAAAACAATAAAGTGTATTTAAAAGAAAGTAGTATACTTTGCTATTTTGTGGGGTATAAATATAATTATTGATTTCTACNTTAAATCATTTAATTAGTCAAAAACTTGTATTTCTAAAGGATCTAATATTATTAAAATAAATTGATTTTGTACCAAACCATAACCGAACCACAAGTCATTGCCTATGTCTTCCAAATTTGTTTCACATTCTGATGTATATGTATTAAAAGTGAGAGCCAACAATTTTATATTCTAAGTTTTGTTTTTGGTTAACAATCTAATTTAAGATTGATATCTCCGAGATTAAATTGTTAGAGGAGGTGGTTGAGGTGAATCTAATGCCTGCTAGAAAGTTTCAAAAGTTCTACAAGTAGAAAACAAAACAATAAAGTGTATTTAAAAGAGAGTAGTATACTTTGCTATTTTGTGGGGTATAAATATAATTATTGATTTCTACTTTTGGGCATAGTTTAAATTTACCACCCAATAAAAATGATTCCTTGTTAAATAATTCAAGTTAAACTCCATTTTCTCTTTCAATCAATGGCCTATAGATTCAACTTTTAAATTGAATAATTAATAATCATTAGCACGAAAATTACTTATTATATTACAGTACTTTAAAATGTAGTACATATATGTTTGTGTGTATGTATATGTATGCATGCTTGAGTGTGTAAAAAAAAAAGAGGTACTTGACTTATCTATTTGTCTATAACTTAAATGGAAAAATAGCATCTAAATAATTGTATTTCTCTTTACTATTTCTAAATAATTGTTTTGTTTTTCCACTACTTTACCCTGTTCTTGCTTAATTTGTGTAATTTCACTTTAGCTGTCCGGTCACTCCATTTATGAAATTTTGCCACTAGATTTCAAATTGTTGTACTATTGATAAAGTTATGATTTTGAAGAATATAAATCATGGTAACAGATTTTCTTACAAAAAATACCCCACAAGTACAAAACTATGGGCTCACAGTAATCAAGAGAAAACATTTTCACCTTTTAACCATACTCATAGCGGTTAAAATCATGAGTAGATAACAGAATTTGCTGCAAATAGATTATCAAGGCTAGTAATGTCTAGCAATATCCATAAACAGTTTGGAATTTCGACAAAGATTTAGGATTTAAGGGTTTAGAGTTTTGACGATCTTATTTAGTTGGAAGTGATTTTCCAATCACTCACTATTACTATTACAGTATTTCTAATTGTTCTTCAACATTTGTATTGACAGTTTCACTTGTTACAGCTTCAAAAAGAACCAGTGTTAACAAAAAAGAAGTATGATTTTGATGCCGTAACCTCCCACTGAACTTGTTTCCTTGGTGGGATCCACATTTTTATTCTTCGGAAAGACTAAATGGATGGATAGTTACTTAGTAATTATATAGATGGATAATCATAATCATGGTTGATATGAAATCTAAACCCGTTAATCNAAAAAAGAACCAGTGTTAACAAAAAAGAAGTATGATTTTGATGCCGTAACCTCCCACTGAACTTGTTTCCTTGGTGGGGATCCACATTTTTATTCTTCGAAAAGACTAAATGGATGGATAGTTACTTAGTAATTATATAGATGGATAATCATAATCATGGTTGATATGAAATCTAAACCCGTTAATCAGGTTGTTTTGTTTTTCAGTGATGACAAAAAGTATGCATCTTTAATTAGTCTGTCATGGACAACAACAAACGTTATGATGAAGAAAGAACATTAAACTTTCAAAAGTTGTGTCATTTTCTCCAAAAGTAAAGATATGTTCTGAAGTCATGATTAAGTATATGAATTTCTATGAAAAAGCGAGAGGGGATCATTACACTATGTACCAACAAAAAGAAGCCAAAGCTGTCACTGATTAGAGCTTAATCAGGTTTATCAAGCATAAAACTTAATCAAAGATTACACTAGAACCAATCCATGCCACAAGAGAAATGGTTAAACTATATGATCACAAGACTAGAGAAACTTTGACAATGCGAATCACCGAAAACAATGGTATATATATAGAGGCTAAAGAAAATACAAATACTGAAGCACATATTGATGATAAGCCATCTAATTCTCACATTCTAAAGGGGCCAAGTACAAATTGAATATTAATGATAGTAAGGGGTAGTGCTAGCAATGGAAGGAATGAATTCAAACAACCCTACAAAATGACAAATTCTAATGAAAATCTAGGATGAAATAGACTTGATCAAAAAAGAGATACAGAGCTTTAAAATGTCACACTGAGGATGAATCGACAAGGACATCGTTTAGCAAATGATCCTCGCCATTAGCCATTGCGAGCAGCTCTGCATCCCTATCCTCTTCATTTGAGAAATCTCTCCTTTCAAATTTCGAATTGGCTGATATAAAGATGAGCTTTTGTGCACGGTCTATGGCAGCATGTGATCGTCCGTTTGTGTTTACCCATTTCAGAAGAGAGGAATTGCATTTGAACCCGCTAGCAGTTGCATGGAGGAAAATGAGCCTTACTGCAACTTTCCCTAGTGACCTGAACTCGCTAAGATACGTTTCCCAAACAAGTCTACTACTTTGAGGATTCGCTATCTTCATCTTTCCCGATATAGGGTCACGCTCTTTCATTTGGACTGCCCTTGCATACATAGGATCAAGTCCTTCGGTTCTCCACTTCATAAGTTCCATCAAAGCAATGTGAGCCTCGTCTCGAGACACAAGCCTTGTTATCAACTTATCTACATCTTTCTCTTGCTCGGCCGACAAACATTTGAACGGAGGAAGATACTTTCCGCTGCTATCTCTTATCAAGTAAAGAGGGTCGAGTATGAAAGCCGCAGCCCAAGCCGGATGATAACTCTTCTTGAATCTTCTCTCAACCAGTTTCTCAACATGCCCTTCCCCTACATTAAACTTAGAATCCCAATCTTTAATCTTAGCTCTTAGCTCATCCCACAGCGGAAGGCATTGCCCTACAAGCAGCTTCTCTTCCTCTATTCTCCGCGCCATCTCTTTGACAAGCTTGATCAAAGCGTGAACCGCCTCCACCTCGGTCCAAAACCCTTCATCCCCAACCATCTCTCTAACCTCCCTAGCCATATGATCCTCCATCAAAACAGCTTTACAAGCATCATCATGCATTACCAACTGAATCGCTCGAGCAGAACTCAACACATCCTCAAAAAGATTAAACAACGGCTCGAAGTAACAAACCTTACTCCCACCACCACTACTACTTCTACGCTCATCATCATAGTAATAACAATGTAAAGGCAACCGCAGCATTATCGATTCACCGTGATCTTGCAACTGATACTTACAATGCGCGTGCCTTATCTGCACCGTGTCGTTGATAAACTTAGCGAGTCTAATACAGTTCTGCGACACGGATTTGAACAAAGGAAGCTCTTTGACGAAATCTTTGATCAAACTGTTAAGCCCTTGAAACTGACAAGACAGATTCACCATCCACTGATGCTGCCCTTCAAGGTTCCTCAACGCTTTACTCTTAAACTTATCAGAAACTATCCCAACACATCTCTGTGGTGAATTCCCACAAATACCCTTCACCGTCTCCAGCAAAACCTCCTCGGCGTAATTCGACGGCAGAGCTCCGTTCACAAGAACAGCCTTCCTATACAAACTCGTCCCGTTGGGTAAATTCACAATCAAGTTCACAAGATTCTCTCCTGATCTCCAACCGTCCGATGCGATTTGAAAAAACATTGCGTCTCTGATTCTCGACTCAGCCTCCACTCTGGCTTCCTCGTACTTCAAATCCAACCTCGTCGTTGCGAAGTCTCTCTTTGAGACAATTGGTAAACCGACTTGAGTCAGAAAAGCTCGAAACTTGGGATGTTCAAGACCGGACAGAGAAACAGAACCGCAAGACTCGAAGACCCAATCAGAGAGAGAGTCTAGAGCTGACTCTATCTGCGATCTAGTAAGAGACTGAGTCTGTGAAGGCTTAGGACTCTTAAGCTTCTTCACACTGTCTTCAAGCATAGCTAAAGGACCTAAATCGTCTTTTCCACCGGAGAGCATCAAATGCGGTTGGTGTCCCACCGGAGTAGCAGAGTACTGTAACTCTCCGGTACAGAATCTCGAAGGATCGACGACAGTTATGGGAGTGACATGGTAAGACTGAGGAGGAGGAGGAGGGTTGAGAAGACGAGAAGGAGTGGCGGTGGTGACGGCGGAGGAGTTGCGTTTGCGGTGAGAGAGAGGAGAAGGGTTGATGGTGGAAATGGGAGTGACGACGGGGGAGGAGGAGGAGTGGTTGAAATTGGGACAGGTGCCGCGTTTGAGATGCTCGGAGGCGGTGCGGGAAGGGTTAGAGGCGGAGAAAACGGCGTCGCATAAGGAGCAACGGAGCTTCACGGCTTTAGGGAGACCAGTGTCGGTGTTGCGTACGAGGATTGGTTCCAGATGTGTCCAATACCACGCGCCTTTACCTTTCACTGCTTTTGTTCGTACCGTCATTAATCCTTCGTATCTCTTGTTTAACGTCTTCGCCGTAAGCTCCTCCGTCGTCATCCCATCCATCGCCACCGTCGCCGGAGTCTGACTCGCTTCTGTGGAAGCGTTCGTAGTCGTCGCCATTGAGAAAACAAAAATCGGAAATTTCGAGGTGGGTTTTGTTTTTGTGTTTGTGAGAGAAACAAAAGACTTAAAAAGAGAGAGTGTTTCGGTTTTGTTTTCTTGTTACTCTGTCTGAAAAAAGTGTTTTAAGAACGTCGTAAAAAACGTGTGACCTTCTTTTCTTTTTTTTTTTGGTTTTAGCCGGGAAAGTCCACCGGTAGAGTTTCCCGGCGAATACTACAAGCCATTCTCTTTACTCTTCTTCTTCTTTTGGTTTAAACTGATCGGGTCCTCTCTTAGTCTGAGAGATTTTGGAAGAAAGAGACAGAGACAGAGACAGAGAGAGTAGAGAGATTAGAGAACACGCGCGACTGTATTAAAAAAAGGAAGAAGAAGGAGAAGGAGAGTAAGGGACCCACATCGTACGAGAACCCAAAGCGTTACATTGGATGATTGACTCACTCACTTGCTTATCATTGGAGCGTTACTCTCACTCTCTTCTTTTTGTGGTTTTGGTTTTTTCTTTTTTGTTTATAATCTTTTTTCCTTTTCTTGTCTCCTGCTTTTTTATTATTTGGGGACCTTAATTTAATGCGTTTTAGTTTTATTTTTTTTAAAGATTTTTCTTAATCTATGCTACATGTTTTTCTTCTTCTGCCCTGTATTTTAAGTTTTCAACCATCAGGGGTGAAAATATCTACTTTTTGGGCTGCCAACTTCAGTTAGAAAAATCTAGTTTGGAATCTTTGAGAATTCTAAAGAGATAAATAATGGACTGCTATAAGAATTTGGATTCTGACATGACTATCACTACATATGTATATAAACTTTTTATTTTTGTATTTGTTTAAAATAATTATAAGTATTAGTACTGAGTGATACTTGGAAAAATATATACATGAAACTGAAAAAGGGGTTTTTTAATACGAGAAAGTACTATTTTTAAGGNATACTTGGAAAAATAGTTACATGAAACTGAAAAAGGGGTTTTTTAATACGAGAAAGTACTATTTTTAAGGTATCAACTTAGATGCAATTTTAATCAGAATGGTTGATTTTTTATTATTATTTGTTAATCTTCGTTGTGTATATAGGTATGAATGAAATGAAGTAANCCTTGGAAAAATATATACATGAAACTGAAAAAGGGGTTTTTAATAAGAGAAAGTACTATTTTTAAGGTATCAACTTAGATGTAATTTTAATCAGAATGGTTGATTTTTTTATTTATTATTTGTTAATCTTCGTTGTGTATATAGGTATGAATGAAATGAAGTAATCAAGAGACTCGAGCATATTTTGTAAATGATATTATGATGTTACATTTGGTGAGTGGGATTTCCATTTGTGTGTTGTTGTCTACGTGGGATGTGTTCAGAATTTGGGTATATAAAAGGGTAAAGTAGTAATAATAATTTTTTTGGTTTCTAGATAGACATTGAATGTCTGAATGACATTAAAGGGCAAGAGTGTGTTGCGTTGACCCAAAAAAAAGGACATTTTCTTTGTAAATAATTTTTGTCTTGAAAGTTGAATGAAAGTTGGTGTTTTGTAATTTGACTGAATCCTTTTGGAACTTTCATTATTTTACCCACAATTTTGTTTCCTACCTTCCACCGTTTTCTATAACATTTAGTATCTGTAAAANTTGAATGTCTGAATGACATTAAAGGGCAAGAGTGTGTTGCGTTGACCCAAAAAAAAGGACATTTTCTTTGTAAATATTTTTTTGTCTTGAAAGTTGAATGAAAGTTGGTGTTTTGTAATTTGACTGAATCCTTTTGGAACTTTCATTATTTTACCCACAATTTTGTTTCCTACCTTCCACCGTTTTCTATAACATTTAGTATCTGTAAAAAACTCATAAATTCTTTTGTTACTTTAGTTTTCACTTTCATTTGTTTTGTATGAATGTTCATGAATTTTGAATGTCATGGTCGTCGTTAGCAGTTTGAACTTTGAAGTCATGAATAACAACACTCTTTTGTACTCTTCGCAGCATTCAATTTTCTTTTTTAATTTTAACCAATATTCAACTTAAAAGCACCCAATTGCATGCACTAGTGAGAAATATTCAACATTATTCTACATGATGCGGTGAACCAGCTTAACCCAGTATCATGTTATCTCCAAATAGTCAATAACATTTTTGGTAAAATTGATAGGAATAAAGGCATAACTTAATCTCATGTATAATGTATAAGTATAAAGCAAAACATTGTAAAATAAATACATAAATATTGAAATGGAGATTAGTAGGAGTCAAGTTTTGATTGGTCAGATTCTAATGTCAAATATAACTACATGTCACAACTGTCTCCCACCATCTCATATATGCATTCTTATATGTATAATTTATAGGATCCATGGACTCTAAATATTCAAATTCCACCCATATTTGTATCTATTAATTTTTTAATAATAAGCAGAATTCAATTTTCTTACCACGTAATTTAGATCAGTCCAATCTCAAAAGATGGCTAGTACTATCTATAAGAATGATACTGTCTGTTACATGCCAACCACCGAATATCAATGCTTTATATCACACGTTTTTAATAAACTTAATTATACTGGTTGATAAAATAAAATAAAAAACTTAATTATACTTTGACAAAGTGATTCTCACATTCCAGTAGTAGTAGCTCAACGGATTTCTATCAATCTGACTAACCTTACTAAAACTGTACCACTNTCCAATCTCAAAAGATGGCTAGTACTATCTATAAGAATGATACTGTCTGTTACATGCCAACCACCGAATATCAATGCTTTATATCACACGTTTTTAATAAACTTAATTATACTGGTTGATAAAATAAAATAAAAAACTTAATTATACTTTGACAAAGTGATTCTCACATTCCAGTAGTAGTAGCTCAACGGATTTCTATCAATCTGACTAACCTTACTAAAACTGTACCACTCTAAATATTCTAGAAAAGCCGATAAATAAACTATTTGATAATCACATTCTCTCTGAAAGAATTAATAGAGTATAAAAATGCGGATCCCTTTGATTTTTTTTTAATATAAAATTGGAAGAATTGTAGTAAGTACTGCGAGTTGTTTACCACTAACATCACTTAAATTTGTCATTTCAAACTTGGTTTAGATATTCACTTTATATAACCTGTAAATCTAATTCGGTTAAAGTGTGATGTATCAATTGCATAGAAAATATGCTGACAAAAAAAAGGAAAAAGAAAATCAAGTCTACACAAAATATCATAACAATAGCTTCTTACACTTACAATATTATGAATGTCATTTTGTCACTTACCAACTATTTATACCTAAAATACTTATTTATAAACATTTNTTGGAAGAATTGTAGTAAGTACTGCGAGTTGTTTACCACTAACATCACTTAAATTTGTCATTTCAAACTTGTTTTAGATATTCACTTTATATAACCTGTAAATCTAATTCGGTTAAAGTGTGATATATCAATTGCATAGAAAATATGCTGACAAAAAAAGAAGGAAAAAGAAAATCAAGTCTTTACAAAATATCATAACAATAGCTTCTTACACTTACAATATTATGAATGTTATTTTGTCACTTACCAACTATTTATACCTAAAATACTTATTTATAAACATTTCTACAATTATTTAATTGAATTCACAAGTTTTTTTCTAGAGAGTTTGTTACTAAAATAGTTATATAATATTTCATCCATTCCAAAAGAATAATTTTTATATTAGAAAAACTGATTTCAATAAAATTCAAATTCCACGGTAAAAGACTAAAGACATTATCATATGTGAGCGTCGGATTATAATATAGAAATAATGATAATAACAATACTATTTGTCTTTTCCAATTAATAGTATTGATTTTTTTTTTGTAATATTAATTAGTGTTATAAAGGAAATGTTGCAGATATTTTTTTCATTTTATTGTTAGTGAAGAAACAAAAAATTCTATAGTTTAGTGAAATGCACGGCTTTGATAGCAGCAAAAAAGAACAAAAAATTCACATTAGTGCAATAGTAATGATTGTCACAGTGAAATGATACCATGTATG
>OVAP01002952.1:0-17899 GCA_900406295.1 Aurinia saxatilis
TATCTTTGCATAGTATGGTCATTTACAAAGATAAAGGCTTTGTAATACTTTCACAGATTCCATCAAGATTGAGTCCACCAATAAATATCCTGTATCAACGGGAACTTTCTTTTAACAATCCATATACCAGAATTTTAATCACTAGAGTAAGCATTGCTCCATTACATTCCACATAACTACATAAGTCATACCAAAAACTTTAAGCAGGAGTGTGTGGATATATATTCATATATCTAACTGATTAAAATCTGAATTAAAAAGCCAAATACTGTACGTTGTAATTTGGTTAAGATGCTAAAAAATTCGTACTCAAAACATCAAATTTCACATCACATTTTGAGCATCACAGAACTACCCGAAACAAGACCACACCAGCAATAACCAAGGGGTGTCATTACTGATACTAAATGAGTCATTTGTTTACTACTAACTTGTTTGATCTTTTCTCTGATATTAAAATGCTTTGGTAAAACCTCATCCGATGACCAAAATTAAAAAACACAGATTCAAACATTAGCCATTTAGACTTGAGAAAACTTCCANACCAAAATTAAAAAACACAGATTCAAACATTAGCCATTTAGACTTGAGAAAACTTCCAGGTAGTCTATTCAATAAGGGTTGTGACGGTCTTGTGGAGGCATTATTATCTGTTAAATAATATAAACATTGCTGACCAGCATATGAATGCCCTGCATTTCTTACCTGTATAAATACCATCACTACTTGTGTCTTATTTCACCACCCTTAACTTCAAACACAACAACATCTTAGTAACTAATATCAATGGCAGGTATCAAAGTTTTTGGTCACCCTTCTTCCACAGCCACAAGACGAGTTCTCCTCGCTCTTCATGAGAAAAACCTCGACTTTGAGCTTGTTTTTGTCGATCTCAAAGAGGGTGAACACAAGAAAGAGCCTCACCTCTCCCGCAACGTAAGTATATTTATCTATGGGTTTGAGATAAGACTAACCGTTTTGAAGAATCTGATCCTAATCTTGAATGTTTTGTGCTTCATCTGATGCTGCAGCCTTTTGGTAAAGTTCCCGCCTTTGAAGATGGAGACCTCAAGCTTTTCGGTATGAATGTTTCCATGGATCGTCTTTAATCTCAACTGTAATTGACTATCGGCAAAATAAGGAGGAAAAATCACTAACATGAATTGTTTTTTTTGTGCAGAATCAAGAGCGATTACCCAGTACATAGCTCATCGATATGAAGACCAAGGAACCAACCTTCTCCAAGCTGACCCCAAGAACTTAGCTCACTATGCAACCATGTCCATTGGAATGGAAGTAGAAGCTCACGAGTTCGACCCAGTGGCTTCAAAACTTGCTTGGGAACAAGTGATTAAGCCCATGTATGGCTTGACCACAGATGACGCCGTTGTTGCAGAAGAAGAGCCTAAGTTAGCCAAGGTCCTTGATCTCTACGAGTATAGGCTCAAAGAGTTCAAGTATTTGTCTGGTGACACTTTTACTTTGACCGATCTTCACCACATTCCGGTGATTCAATACCTGCTTGGAACTCCCACCAAGAAACTCTTCAGCGAGCGTCCACTTGTCAATGAGTGGGTGGCTGAGATCACCAAGAGGCCAGCTTCCCAGAAGATACTTCAGTGAGAAGTTTCTGAAAGGAAAAAAGAAATTGGTTCTGCTTCAGTCACAGTAAGAAAGCTCAGAGTAAATAAGTGGCTGCCTCATTTCTCAAATGTCCTAGTGACTTTTTTCAGTTGTGTGTGTGTGTCTTTGTTGAATAAAAATATATTTATCAACTCTTTGAGCTCATCTATACTGAAACAAGAGTTGTTGATTAGTAAGAAAAATATTCAGAGACATTATTCTGAAGTTAATAGTGTAAAGAAACAAATCTGAAACCAGATCGTCCTAACAGGATTGGTTTGTACCTGGATCGCCTCATTTTTCACCTCCAATGGGTGGTTCGTCTCATCCTTCACTCTCTTGACTTTGTGATGACCCAAAGAAATGTGATAAAGCCATATATCTGCAGAGTCAGTTCATTCCCCAATTTTCACAGATTGACTATGCCAGACCCCGAGGTGCGCATCATCGGCTGAATATTCCTGAAATTGCATGGTCTCTGTACTGCCAACAAGCACAAACCTTTTCCTAAGTGCTATTTGGTCCTCCAGTTTGACACCAATGGCAAATTCTTGTCCAAGAATGTCACTGGCCCCCATGAGTCGTCTTGTTCCTTCACAAGTTCTTAAATTTGGTTTCTCTTCTGACAAAATCATATGCAAGCTTCTTTCTAACATTCTGAATATCAAACCCTGCCATTGGTGGAACGTCCTCCGTGCTTAGCAGTAAATGCGGAGTCCAGATGAGTGTTGAACTCTTTCTTGTCCTATGTGATATGGACAATCAGCTCTGGCACAGAACCGACTTGCTATAGCAAGACTACTATGCATTGACATCATCATATCAACAGTCATGCGTCATGGTCCCAACCATGGGTGTCCAACACTTGCCTGGTTCAGATGCTTTTTAGATATCTGAAAAACAGAAACTGAATCGAATGAATATGAGCCAATTTTTTTGAAACTAATATATACACAACTAAAAATAGAACCGTAAAAACCAATCTATATTTCTGGAACCGAGCAGTTCTAACCAAAACGTTGTTCAATCACTATAAGCAACCGTTCTTACATCAAATTTCACACCACAAGAAACCCATTAAACCGACCAGGTATACAGGGGTAGAGGAGCATCACAAAACTACCCAAAACAAGACCGAATGGGTAATAACTAAGGGGTGTCGAGTTACTAGATGAAGCTTGATTAGTAGTTGGAAGTCTGAATCATTTGGCTGTTACAAACTTGATTGATATTTTCTTTGATATTAAAATGCTTTACCATAAGCTTATCCCATAGCCAAAATAAAAACAAAATTCAAACGTTTAAGATAAATCTTCCAAGAAGACTAGTCAATATTGGTTGTGACGGTCATGTAGAGGCAATATTATCTGTTTAATAATAGTAACATCAATGAGAATGCATAAGAGATTCAGTTTTTTACCTGTATAAATACCATCACCACTTGTGTCATAGTCCATCACCTTCAACATCAAACATCACATCTCTTACTCTTTTGTTTCTATAAGTGTTCCTTAGTAGCCAACTTCAATGGCTGGTATCAAAGTTTTCGGACATGCTGCTTCCACATCCACCAGAAGGGTCCTCCTCGCCCTCCATGAGAAAAACCTCGACTTTGAGCTTGTTCATGTCGAGCTCGAAGATGGTGAGCACAAGAAAGAGCCTTTCCTATCCCGGAATGTAAGTATACATATCTATGGGTTTTGAGACAAGACTAACCGTTTTGATGAATCTGCTTTGAATTTGATTTGATGTTGCAGCCTTTTGGTAAAGTACCAGCCTAGCTTTTCGGTATGAATTTTCCGGCCTGTTCAACTGTCTTCAATATGAATATCTGATTTGCCAAACTCCCCAAACTGAAAAAAAAAATTGGCGCAGAATCAAGAGCAATTACTCAGTACATAGCCCACCAATACAAAGATCAAGGAACCAACCTTGTTCCTGCTGACTACAAAGACATAGCTCACTATGCAATCATGGCAATCGGAAAGGAAGTAGAAGCTCACCAGTTCGACCCAGTGGCTTCAAAGCTTGCTTGGGAACAAGTATTCAAGCTCAGATATGGCTTGGCCACAGACCAAGCCGTTGTGGGGGAAGAAGAGGCCAAGTTAGCCAAGGTCCTTGATGTCTACGAGTCTAGGCTTAAGCAGTTCAAGTATTTGTCTGGCGACACTTTTACTTTGACCGATCTTCACCACATTCCTGTGATTCAATACCTGCTTGGAACTCCCTCCAAGAAGCTCTTCAGCGAGTGTCCATGTGTCAACGAGTGGGTGGCTGAGATCACCGAGAGGCCAGCATCCCAGAAGATCCTTCAGTAAAGGAACAAAATAGCTCTGCTTCGGTCACAATAATACGTCTCAGAGTAAATAAGTGACTGCCTAGTTGTCCAAATTTCCTAGTACTTTTATTATTTTCTGGTTCACTTGTGTGTCTTTGTATAAAAACTATTTCTCTACTCTTCAAGCTCCTCTATATTTAGACAACAACTTCGTTACTTAATTAATACATAATCGCAGTGTCTCAACTTCGGAGTAACTGATTAGTAAGAAAAGTATCAAAGACTTTAGTGTGAATTTGATGGGAGAAATCTTACCCTTGACAGTTTCTTCAGGGTAAAGAAGTTCACAGAAAACAGAAGTTGACAGAAGATTTTGAATTGTCTTATCCTTAAAGCCTTCTTGCTCTGTAGGGTCTGAAAATGACAAATAAGATATTCTCTTTACTTTCAACTCAGACAAAACAAAACACGTAAGTTATCATGAGCTCTTCACCTCTATATAATACCAAAACGATTAGATCAACAAGTTTGTGTTTTTCCATCATCAGTTCAGCAACAGCACATGCTCAAGGTGTACGAAGAGAAACAGAAACAAAGCTTAAGCCAGATCGATCAAACTTTACTGATTCGTACTACCGATTGCCTAAAACGCTGGGCTGAAGCAACCTGGCTCATCATTTGTCTGCAATGGGTTGTTCCTCTCATCCCTCACTCTCTGGACTATGTCGCTATATAGCCATATACTTGCAGACATATCCACCGATTCCATAAAGATTGAGTCTACCCAAAATTAGTTTTCAAAGTTCGCCTGTCATCGTCCGGTTCTCTTCACCAACATAATCCAATAATCTCCAGATGTTCTATAGATTAAAATTTATCTCAAGCATATTATAAAACAATACGTGGAGACTGAGGTGTGGCAACAGAACCCAACAAGATTTCTGAACTAGTAACAGCTAAAACACCGACCATTCAAGGGATCAACAGTAATATCCTGGTGAAGAATCCATTGAGATGTGGGTTCAAGTACAAATCTAATTCACAGAGATTAGAATGCGCACCTGGTTAGAGATTCTTCAGTAAACCTTTAGTATCTTCTGCAGAAAGTAACAAATGAGCAAACACAATCCAAGCAACATCATTAGCAAGAGAACTAGAACCCGAAGAAGACTGAACTAGACTCCATTTTCTGAGAAATTACTGAAAGTGAAAAATTACTGATACAAGATAAATCCGACCGTACCTCTCAACAGAACAAAATACAACTTTGAGAAAATCTCAATAAAAGTTTTTATTAAAGTGAGGGAAAAAAAACATAAACTAAAAACCAGTAATATAAAAGTTCTTCTCCAGCTTCCCGGGGGAGTTGCAGATATATTTAGTACATGCTGTACTTGTCGTTCACCGCTTCTGGTCGAAGGCTCTTGTAGATGGACATAGCAATTGGAAGGAGGGCCGTGAGAGCAATCTGCAACTGATCCGAGCTACTGGTTCGGACTGTGATCTGTCCGCTCATCTTGTTGTTAAGCCCTGCACGAAGAGCTATCTTTGAGTGCCTTCCAACAGAGACTTGAGATTGGAGATTGGCACCAATAGCTAAATCGCCTCTCCACTTCACCAGAGACAGTCCTAAAGAAGATTGGTCCTGGCCTATTGGGAAATCAGCTTCCCTAAGCCTGACCTCAAGGTTCGCACCATAAGCCGAATCTCCCTGTGAACGCATGGTCCCTGTGCTGCCCACAAGCACAAACCTTTTTCCGACTGCTATTTGGTCTTCGAGTTTGACCCCCGTAGCAACATTCTCTCCCAAGAATGTCACCGATCCTCCAAGAGTCGTCTTGTTCCTCCTCAAGTTCTTGAATTTGGTTTCTCCTCTGACCACATATGCAAGCTGCTTACCTACATTTTGGATATCGAACCCTGCCATGGTGGACCCATTATCCCCGTGCTTAGCGGACACCGAGGAGTCCAGATGAATGTTGAACTCTTTCTTGTCCTTGGTGACTTGAACAGTAGCTGTGGCAGGGAATCGACTTGCGATAGCAAGACTGTGTTCTGCATTGACACCGTCATATCCACAGTCATGGTCCCAACCATGGGTATCCAACACTGGCCTGGTTAGGAGCTGTGAAGTGGGCTCCAGGAAACGGTATCGGTAAGCTGAGTTATCACTATCAAATGAAGGTGGCAAAACCATATCGGGTAATGGAACTGGCACTGCAGCTGGAGCCCCGTTTTCTGGATCCTCTTCTTCTCCCGGATAACCATACTCACTTTCACCCAACTTCTTCCCGTTTTTCTTCATTTCCCTCATCCTCTTCAATTCCTCTCTCCATTGCTTCTTCTGCAGGAGTTTGACCCGGTAATCATATTCTTCGAAATATGCCTTTCTCTGTTCTTTTGAGAGTTTTGCAAGTTGGGTTTTTCGAAGAGGCTTAAATGGTGGCAACTGATCATACTCGTCATCTTCCCCATCTTCAGGCTCAGAATCAGACACATCATCAATTTCGATATCGGAGTCAACACTGTCACCACCTTGGTCTGCAGGGAGTTTAGGATGTGTACGGGACTGCAACAGCCAAGACAACAAATAAGGAAGTGGCGGTGATCGAACTCGGAATCCAAATACTTTACGATGGTCCAGAGGTTCTTGAGGCTTCAATAAGGAATTTGCTTCTGACAAAACCTTCAGGGAGTAGCACAATAGCAACAGTTGAGGCCTCCAAGTTTGGCCGTTCGGGAGAACCTTCACTCCCTCCCTGTTCTTCCTACACAAAGGGTGATTTTCAACAAGAGAAACCGGATTCATCAGACTTGGGTTCATCAAACGTAGATCCCCAACAGCCTGTCCAATAGACTGTTGAACAATATGTGAGCACTGTGCTACAAACACATCATAGCTTAACGGGGTTCCAGATGGGCCATCAGGAGGGGCAGAAGCAGCATGGGTCAATGTCACTATGGCGTTCTTCCATATAGATGAACCAAGAGATGCAGTAATCGTCCTTAGCAAGGGCAAATTGTTCAAGTCCCTGGTCTGAGTATCAAGCCGATCCACATAGAGAACAATATCAGGGGGACACTTCTTCATTACCTTCTTTACAGACGCCAACATTTTTGCATTTGTACTTTGATCCATTGCAGCTGACTTCAAACCCGGTGTATCAATAAAGGTTATCTTGACACCACCCACTGTTTCAGAAATTTCTCTTACCGAAGTAGTTGAAAGGCCAAAAGCATCAATGGACGTTTTCTGATTTCCCAAGATGGAGTTTATAGTAGCACTTTTTCCAACCCCGGCTTTTCCAAGGACAAGTATGTTTAGAGAGAAGTTCAAATCTTCCTTTCCTTCAGCCTCCGCATCTACAGCCTTCTTCTTTGCAGCATCAAGACTAAATAATGGCCCTGCTTGTCTTCCAGCAAGTAGTGCAATACGGTAAAGAACCTGGGCTGCAATTGAATCTTCTGCCGAATGCCCCAACCTTTGCAAAAGCCGCAAAAACTTCACACGGAGGCTTTGCAGCTTTTCCAATTTCTGTTTCTCTTCCTCGCTCAGGTTAATCTCAGTCTCATCAGCCATTGTCACATTAGGACTGGAAAAGATGTTGGCACGGTTTGCACGTGGAGCTGCTGCAGGTTTCAAAGGTCTTAAAGAGGAACTCAAACCAGCAGGGCGATCCATCGAGAAAAGCTTTGTACCATCCTGAGATGTTATGGTAAAATTGCCACCTTCTGAACTTCCACCACCAGTGGCTGCCTTCAAAAGTGCAGCCAAAGCTGCAGAATCGAACATTTTCTCCTCACCTTCATCCTCTGTGTCTACATCTTCCTCAGAATCAGTGACAATCTGACCATCAATTCTATCTGACATATTGTTAGACATGTTTGCTCCATCAGAATGGGCCTCAATACCAGAAGAGGCCTTTTCCAGCTCTGCTAAAAACTGTTTTGCAGCTTCAGAACTCCCAAATATCATCTCTTCAGTTTCTTCTTCACTTTCAGACCCATCAACCCCGATAACACCTTCTGCAGAAGGTTCTGGGTCCACTTCCTTGCCTTCAAGGCTGAATTCAAGAGAAGAAACAATGTCTGCAGCTGGGACTTTGCTTCCACCTTCTTCAGCATTCTCCCCTTCCGAAACTTCCCTGACCTCTGGGTTAGAAATGTTTGCTCCATATTCACGAGAAGAAACAATGTCTGCAGCTGGGACTTTGCTTCCACCTTCTTCAGCATTGTCCCCTTCCGAAACTTCCCTGACCTCTGGGTTAGAAATGTTTGCTCCATCAGAATGGGACTCAATACCATGAGCGGCCCTTTCCAGCTCTGCTAAAAACTGTTTTGCATCTTCAGAACTCTCAAATATCATCTCCTTTGGCTTTGTTTCAATTAGTGGCTCAGCTGCTGGCTTTGAATCTTCTTTTGCATCAACTGAACCCACATTTGGTTCCTCAGGATCTACTTTGGCTGCCTCTGATGTTTCCTTAGCAACCAATTCAAAATCTCCATCATATGCAGCAGTCAAGTCATCAGGTACCTCAATATTTGGGATGGTCTTGTCAACCTCATCATCACCATCAGACTCCTCGATTTCAGCCTCCTTCGCCACCCCAACAACCACGACTCCTGGCTCTGCAACATTGATGTCAGCATTAACAGATTCCACCACAGAGGACTCAACAACAGACTCTGCTTCATTAGGCAACTTCTCTCCTACCTCTTCAGTGGGCTTATCAGACTGAAGTTCAGCTCCACCACCTTCAACTTGGCCAATTGGATCAAACTTATTCTGCACATCCGCTATTTTATCATCAGTTTCCAGAAACTCACTTCCCTCTGCGTCTCCAACAACAACCACCCCTGCCTTTGCCACATCTACATGCACAGATTCCATAGCAGATGAGTCCACCACGGAGTCTCCTTCGTTGGTTAGCTTAACACCCTCTTCTTCACCATCGGCAGCACTGAACACACTCTCTTCTTCTTTGGTTCCATTGTCAGCTACTGCAATATTTGCCTTAATTACATCAGCATAAGTCATACCCTTCACCGACTTATCAGCTTCTTCCACATCCTTTGATTCAGTCCCACTTTCAACAGCTAGAACCTTTGGCTCTTCAGTATTGGTATCAGCAGATTCTAGTTTATCGGAATCTGCTTCGCTAGTCAATTTTTCCCCTACCTCCTCAATGGCTTTGTCAGACGCAGCTTCTAATCCACTACCCTCATCATGACCAATATGATCAAACTTATTAGCCACTACAAGATTCTCACCATCAGAATTAATCTTCATCTCCTCACTTCCATCTACCTCTCCTACAACAGCCACCCCTGGTTTAGCCACATCAACATTCACAGCTTCTACTGCGGATGAGTCCACAATGGAGTCTCCTTCATCAGTTAACTTCACACCCTCTTCTTCAACTTTTTCGTCAACATCAACTTTCCCACTGAACTCACTCTCCCCCTCCTTTGTGGCCTCATCATCATCTTTTTTCACCCCACCATCATCCTTCACTTCACTCTCACTCTCCCCAATCTCCTCTTTCTCCATTTTCGGATTCTCATCCACTGTCACTTCAGTAGAACCCTGCTTCTCTTCAACATCAACACTCCCATTTTCAAGTTTACTCTCACCACTCTTTTCCTCCTCGGAAACCCCAACATCATCTTCACCAACAGTTTTCTCAGAAACAACCTCAGGCTGCGGAGAAACCAATGAAGCAGAATCAGGGGCAACAGAATCATCCTTCAACGAACCCACCTCCTCAGAAACTTTCCCATCGCCGCCACCCTCCAAACCCTTCTCCTCCTTCCCGGCGCCACCATCCGAATCACCAGACACAACCTCCGATGAGGAATCGAACTCCTTCGCACTACTCACAACACCACCTTCCTTATTAGAGGCAGCAGCAGAGGCGGCTACAACGGAAGCATAGGTTTTACCTGATACCACCACCACAAAAAAAAAATCAAAACTTTATTACTCTAATCAAAAACCCTATTCCCCAAAAACCTAGATTCAATCAAAGGAAGACGAAGAAACACAAACCTGATGGTCCCGAAGCATAAAACGGATTGGTTTGTTCTGGTGTCGCCGCTTTAGGTTCCATTTTTAATCGAACTCTCCACCAAAACTTTGTGGAGGAAGAAGAAGAAGAAGAAGAAGAAGAAGATAGGGTTTGAGGGTTTTAGAAATTTACCCCTTTTGTGGTGTGATAATTCAGAGAGAATTGGTGTGTCTCTCTCTTGTGAAGAAGAAGAGAGGATTGGGAGAGATAAGGTCAGTGAGCGAACAAAATTTCACTCTTTTGCCTTTGCCATTTTATCTTCTCTCAGTCGTTTTATGACGATGATTGTCAAATGACGAAATTGCCCTCGGCTAAGTTGGTAAGGCTCTTGGAAACGTCGTCGTTTTTGAAGATTCTCCAAGTGGTTAAAATTTTAAAAAACAGTGTAGATAAAAATGAAAAATCTATAGAGATTGTTAATATTTTTTCGTATTTTCACTTTTTTGGAAAGTAATTTTCAGAATTATTTCCTTACTAATTCTCTGAATGTTGACATTTTTACCCTAGGGTTTTTGTAGTTATGAGAATTAGGGTTTTCATATTTTTTTTTTAATCATTTTTATAGAGAAGGAAGAAATCTTGTTTTTCGTTTTTTGTTTTTTGTTTGATACTTCCCCATCTCAAGATTTTGCTTGGCCACACAAACTATTTTCATTTAAAAAAGTAATTATTTCCACCATTATCTACAATTTATTTTGGATTCTTGTATATCATGGATTCCTTATTTTAGGCCAGCATTATAGCTTTCACATGTCAATGGGCTTTTATTAGGCCTTATAATAGCCCGTATATACGTATCCAAAACGTTACATCCTGACAACAGAATCTAACCACATGCTATGAAGTCGAAATTGTACAAACTTATTTATTATGATCTTGACATCTTAAGTAACCAAANCCTTGACGGGGTGGAATCCGACCCCCACAATGATCAATAAGTCAAAATGAGGTTCACAAAAATTGTTACTTGAATTAACATTGATTATTGATCCATGGAAGCTACAAAATCTCAAGTTCTAATGAAGGAAGAAGGACAACATTTTGATTTCTTTATAGAACTCTAGACGTAGAGACAAGTAAAAACCAAAGAATAAACTCATGTCTCTGCACAACATTTTTTATCATCCATCTTAGTACAACAACAAGCAAAGACACATGACAGTAACATAGCAAGAAAACAGAAGACAAATCCTAAAACGTAGATCCGTATTCAGCCTTGATTGGTTTGTACCTTAACAGCCTTGAAAGCCGGATGGAGCAATCCGAGCTCGTCTTTCATCTCCAGAGGATTACTAGTCTCGTTTCTCACTCTCTTGACTTTGCGACTTGCCAAAGATCTGTGAGTAAAACCATAGATTTGTAAAATCTGGTTGTCACCAAAGTTAAAGGCTCTGTCCATTTGTTTTAGACACCGTTCCACCGGGTAATCCCCAAATTTCCCACACGGTTTGCAACCGACAAAGTGAGTAACCAATGGCCACCTGTGATCGCCTAGTCCTGGGTGGTAATTTTCGATCATCTCTTCGTATCGGTCCACAAGAATTCCCCAGTAACCGTGGAGATAGTACCCGCTTTCCAGGTATACCTATAACAATGCAGTGGCTCAAATGAGTAACTCATCGAAAAACAAACCAAACAAAAAGCAAACATCCCGACTTTCAGATTACTTCAATAATAGACATTGGCAAAGATGGTAAAACCACAACCTGCAACTCACATTGTGATTTTTGAATAGCGATCCAATCTTCATGTGATCAAGAGACATTATAAAGAGACTAGATGCAACTCACATTGCAATTTGTGAGTAAGAAACTGAACTTTATGTGATTAAAAGATCTTTTGTTAACAAAATATGCTATTAACTGACATGATGCAACTCACATTGCTATTTGTGAAGCAAAATTCTATCTGTATATGATCAAGACACGTTATAAACAAACAAAATGCAACTTAGGGAGTGATCTATGAGAACAAAAACCGATTTTTATGTGATCAAGAGATTGATCAAAAGTTTCCAAATTTCGCTATCTGTCAGTGCAATGCTGAAATGGAATTATGTTCACAGCTTTAACCAGTCAAAACTCAGATTTATTACCTTATTCCCCCAAGTTTCTCGCTGAGTAGCCAACAGATAAACCATTGCAGACTGATCATCAGCTTCGAAAACCGGCCTATCCTTGAGCTCCCGAGTCAAAACCTTACCGGCTTCCTCACGGATCTTCCCTTTAGGACCCATAGGAGCCCAAGTATCAAGCAAATCAAGTGCCCACTGATTGTTCCTAAGCAAGAAACTTCCAGTATTCAACCCAATCCAATTCTTCTGATCATAAACCATCTCATTCCATCCATGCATCACCAGATTATACTCCTTATACCTCTCCCACGGAAGCTCAAACGCCATATCCGTAAACATAGCATCACTATCCATCCACCATAGAAACTCAATCTCAGGATGAGAAAGCAAAAGCTTCCTAATCAAAGGCAGCTTCGCCCAAAAACCGGCCATTTCGGCATCGAGAAGAGCCATATTGTAAAAGATCTCGATCCCATGTAACCTACAGTAATCGATCTTGTTCTTGATGGATTTCAAAAGGTAATGATCTCCGACAGGATTCTCACACGGCTTGGGGGCAGAACCGGTGACCAGCAAGACACGTGGCTTGTTCGGTCCGATGAAGTTAGGGAAAGTAGGGTTCTTAGCTAACCAATCAGATCTCTGGTCATCCCAATCTGAAATCTTGGGTCCGAGAGTGTAAGGTTTACTCGGGTCGGGTTTCTCTTCTTCTCCTTCATCAACGAATATCTTGTTGATGTCAAATGTCTCGTAGTTATTACTCCCACCGCCGGAGTTTCCACCGCCGTCGCCGGAATCTCCTCCGGTTTGGATTTCTTCAAGAACACGGTGAGGCTCAGCTCGTTTACGTGTGTGGAAATGCTGACGGATCTCATCGAAATCTTGCTCCGGAGTTCCGAATTTTCCGGCGCCGATTGTGCCACGTANGTCAAACGTCTCGTAGTTATTACTCCCACCGCCGGAGTTTGAGTTTCCACCACCGTCTCCGGAATCTCCTCCGGTTTGGATTTCTTCAAGAACACGGTGAGGCTCAGCTCGTTTACGTGTGTGGAAATGCTGACGGATCTCGTCGAAATCTTGCTCCGGAGTTCCGAATTTTCCGGCGCCGATTGTGCCACGTAGGACGACAACTGTAAGAACGAGACAGAGAACCGTTACCTTTAAATGACGTAATGCTCTCTGGATTCTCCGGCACCGGTAAGCTCCTAAACACCTCTCCATCATCTTCGTCTTAGAGATTGATTCTCTCTCTCTCTCTGTCTCTCTCTGTTTTTAAGATTTGGAGTCTATTATTAAGACAAGATCTGAGTTTCCATTAATGAAGATTCGAATTTTCTTAAAAGACTGTTAATTTTGTATCAGAGTTACTTAACAAGAATTTGGGCATGACAAGTTAAGTAAGATTTGTCTGAATTGTTTTTTTTTTTCTTTCACTCGGTTTGTGTCGGTGGTAGTGCTGAGTTAGTAGTGTTTTTGACACGTGGCGAGATGGGAGAGTGTGGGATTTGTGATCTGCGATTATGACCGTTGATGTAGCATGGATCTGTAAAAGAGCGTTGAATAGTCAACTTGATTGTGGTCGAGAACTCATAATGCTGTATATTAAAAATAGTATACAAGTTGAAGAGAAAAGGGAACATAAATAGGAAAAAGATTTTCGACTTGTTTGATTCGTTTAATTACTAATTTCAGTTTAGTACCTCTAAAAATAAAATAAAAAGAGTTTTTTAGTACTCTTTCTGTTTTTGTTTGGGTCGACAGATTAGGAGTTAGTAGGTGAGCAAATAGTCAAATACTAGCTTTTGGAATTTTATTTTTCCTAATGATTTGTTTTTAAGAAGAATTTAGGAAAATAAATTTAGTTGGTCTCAAATGTAAGAAAAATCTGGATTTTAAAAATTAAGTGTATATTAAAGGTTCGTGTCTTTGTCATCGGCATCGCCTCTGGTTCTCTAGTCACTTGTCAGAGTAGTATTCCTCGAGTACTTAATTTGTAAGGTAGCTTTTGATTCACTCGGTGTGGCTCTTGTTCTCCTATTTCCCTGGTAAATTTGTTGTGTTACTTGGTGTGGTTAGCAGTTAGTACATGTTCTCTTCTTTTGGACTTAGTTTATGGGATCACAAAGTTCGATCGCCAACTTTAATAAAATGTTCAAATGGAGAAAAAAAAAATAGCATACTAATTTTTAAAATTAATGATGTCATTATTTTTTGTAGCAAAAACGTATCTCATCCAATGGTTACTATTGTTTTGTGTTTGCAATTTGACAGATGAAAATTTTGTTTTAATGTAAAAGATTACATGATTTCTTCCTTGAATCAATGCATCTTCCTTGATTCTCTCACGACTCAGAGATTCATTCTTTAGTTTTTGTTTTGAGAGAGAAAAGAAAAGAAAACAAACCCTAGTTTTCACGATGTGATCATTTTGTTTTTTTGTTGTCGTCTTATGTACAATCCATGTGATGATAACAACTTGAACATCTCACAATTCAAAGTAACCAACCATGAACGTGGTTTACACAAAAGCTTCAACAATTTGTTTTAACTTTCCATTTTTCAGATTAAGAACAAAGATATTATGATTTGATTTTCAAGAAAAAAAAAAAAAAGATTATGAATGAAAGTTTTATGATATTTCAAATTAAAGTCTTATGATTTGCTTTATAATGAAGGTTTATGATGTGTTCTGTTCTGTTCTGATTTCCCTTATGGTAGTATTTCTCAAGATTTCATCTCGACTTGTTCTGTTTCTTATTGCCATCGCAAACTGTGTTAATAGAAAACCTCTTTTTTAAAATAAAACAAAAAACNATTTCCCTTATGGTAGTATTTCTCAAGATTTCATCTCGACTTGTTCTGTTTCTTATTGTCATCGCAAACTGTGTTAATAGAAAACCTCTTTTTTAAAATAAAACAAAAAACCGAATAAAAATAAAATTTAGTTAAAATGGACCAAATTTTCTTTACATCACCATGGTTTTTGCTTCTTTAATTTTTTTGTACAAAAATTAATGAACAAATAACTTGGAATATTTCTAGTGGAGCGGAGAAAATACTCTTGTTATATGGATAAAATTTTCAGCATAATATATCAGAGCAACAATCCAATAGTTACAGGTATGATAAACTACTATCATCATTCCTCTCGATGTATGGTTGGTTTTTTTGTGAAAATTCCTTTTGGTTATATAAAAATGCTTTGTAATGATAATGATTTATAAAATTAATAGTTTGCTTTAATAATAATACTTTACGCAAGAGAATTTGCATTTCATACCAAAAAAATAAATCCACCTACAAGATTACCTCTAGTTGCANATAAATCCACCTACAAGATTACCTCTAGTTGCATCTATAGTTGCTTAGAAATGTGTTAGAGACTTATCAATTCTTATTTGTTAAAAAATATAATCAACCAATAATTTGAATATTTTTTGTGGAGCGGAAAAGATGCTATTATTTTACGAAAAAGTTTTACCATCCGAACACGTATATTTTATTTAGAAGATAGTCAAAGCATAATCTTCTCACTTCGATATAATTGTTAAAACAAAGTTCAAATCCTATTAGAAAAATGTTCTAATAATTTGTTTAGTTAACGAAAGTTAATATTAATGAATAAATGAAAGATAGGGTAGGAAAAACAAATCTCAATAAATTTTGTTTGTAAAAGTAGTGATGCAATGTAGAGTAGATATTAAACTAACCAGCCATACACATCCACACAAAAATTTTACGAACTGGAGAGAAATATATTTACAGTTGTCAAATGACCGTTGAGAGAAACCGTGTAAAAAAGATCTTGACTTGGAGGAAAAACAAATCTTTACTCAAACCCGTAGGGTCCAAGCAAGCCTTTGTGTATATATATATGTTAGAGACTAATTAAAAGTTTCCTTTTGTGTTTGTAATTTGACAGATGAAAATTTTGTTTTAATGTAAAAGATTACATGAATTCTTCCTTGAATCAATACATCTTTACCCGTATACTCTTTTTTCATTTCATCTTGGCGCAAAAGTAATAATTCAAATTTGTTTTGAATGATGGTCGGTTTCCTTAAACCAGAAGACTGATTTTGGTTTAAAATTAGAACTCGGTATGCTTTAAGTAAAGCGACGACGTTTTGCAGAGACAAGGGTTTAAGATTGGTTTTTACTTAGTGTATAAAAGGACACTCTTATCTCTTCACCAACCATCAAGTCAAGTTGCCATCTTCTCTTGGTGTGTACGGTCAAATGCTTTGTGTTTGAGCTTTGTAATCTTCACACAGTTATTAAAGAACTTACCAGGACCGAGTCTGCCCCCACATCGGGGGTGAACTCTGGGTAAACAAAATCGTGTCTTTGTGTTATTCTGTTTCTTGCTCTGTTTCATTCTTCTTGTTTGTCTGATCTTACCAAAATCTTACAAACGAGTGACGAGAGTGTGAGTGAGAGTTTGAATACACTAAAGAGTGAGAGAAAGAGGCAAATTTTACAAAAGTTTATACATTCATACATAGTTGAGGGTTTAACAATGATGTCATTATTTTTTGTAGCATAAAAGTATCTCATTCAACAGTTCCTATTGTTTTGTGTTTGTAATTTGACGGGTGAAAATTTTGTTTTAATGTAAAAGATTACATGATTTCTTTCTTGAATCAATGCATCTTTACCAGTATACTTTTTTTTACTACATCTTTACAGATACAAACGGTTTGACTCATTTTTCACAGATTTATAAACGAAAGTGATTTTGTAAAATTCACTTTCTCTAACTCATCCAGTTTATATAAAAATTAAAAGAGTTAATTTGGAAAAAATCTCTTTTTAAAAACTAACTCTTTTATTGTTTAATAAATTAAATTAGCCTCATTAAAAGTTTCATGAAGATGTGTAACTAATACCACAGTTTTTCCCCTGAGAGTGCATTAACTTCTACATCTCCAAAATGATAAAAATGTGAAATTTGGTGTTTTACTTTGAACAAACTCATAGCAGTGTGTGCATCAACGACACTGAATGGATCATCAAGGAGATAAATATATGCATCTTGGTAAAGTGCACGCGCAAGTTGAATCCTTTGTTTTCGTCCTCCGCTATATTATGCATCTTGGTAAAGTGCATGCGCACGTTGAATCCATTGATTTCGTCGTCCGCTTATAGTACCACCTCTTTCACCAATCTCAGTCTGGTCTCTTCATGTAAGAGCTCAAGATTTTTGGCCAAGAAAAACTTCTAAACTTTCTCACGGCAACGTTGTTCATCCATCACACCTCCAAATATAATGTTGTTTCGTATTATCCCTGTTTGGATTCATGTTGTTTGAGAAACATAAGCGATCGTGCCATAAAGATTGTATGTTCAATGATTTAAAAAAAAAAAACATATATACTGTTTGAATTTTTTTAAGTTGTTAAAATCTAAATCTTAAGAAGGGTTCAAAGTTCAAACGATGACTTACAGTTCGTGACACAAATGGAGTTTCACCGAAAATAATATCTAGAAGTGTTGACTTTCCAGAGAAACCTCGGCGTAAACGACAATTTTCTCACTAAACTTAACCTCAAGACTCCCATTTCGCAACTTTGTTATTATTAAACCTTTCTCCTCACATGAAAAGTTCGCAGACTTAGTCACAATCGCGTCTTGATCGTCTTCTGATCTCTTCTTTCTCCTCCTCTCCCACCTTGAAGATCTTGACTCGGCGGAAAAACAAATCTTCACTCAAACCCTTAGGGTCCAAGCAAGCCTGTGTGTATATATATGTGACTAGTTCACAACTAACCAACCCATACATCCAAAGCAAAAAATATATATATATTAGAGACTAATTAAAAGTTTCCTTTTTCTTTTTTATTATCGTTGAGAGAT
>OVAP01002953.1:0-17899 GCA_900406295.1 Aurinia saxatilis
GGTTGCAAGTTCAAAACCCAATAAGTTGGGTTGCAGTTTTGATGTTTTAGACTGGTGGAAAGTAAACAGCACAAAATATCCAGTCTTGGCAAAAGATGTTTTGGCAATTCCGGTCTCCACTGTTTCATCTGAGTCTGCATTTAGTACTGGAGGTCGTATATTGGATGAGTACAGGAGTTGTTTAGCTTCCTCTATGGTAGAAGCTCTAATTTTGACACAAAATTGGTTACGTTTTCCACTACAGTGTGACGTAGGAGTAACTTTAAACCAAGTAATGGAGGAGAATGCTTTTATGGATGGAGTTGCAGAAGGTAATCTTTACATATTACATATTTTTTACTTTCAATTTTTTACTGTATTTTGATTAGTTTAAACATGTTTCTTCTAATTAGTTACAACTTTGTTATATTTTCTTTCCCAGAAATCAGCAAACAGTTACATGGAAACAAGGAATGATGTAGAAGAAGGTTGCTTGGTACGAAAGAAAACATTGCTTGATGACTTGGTCTACGTACTGAGATTTGATATTACTGGACCATACTTCTTTTCTTTTGGATTATTATTTATTTTCTTTTGGATTATTATGACTTAATGGTTTAAGATTTCAAAAAGTGGATTGAGTTGTTTTATTTATTTATTTCAGATTAACTAGGTCATTGTTTTTATTTGCCTTTCTCTATGCTATTGTGCTATTAGTATAACTATCACTAGCAGACTTTTAATATTAAGTTGTTAGCATATTAAGAGGTGAGTGATAGAGTAAGATGTTTTGAATTCTTTTATAAAATGTCGCATTTTTATTTTTGTGGGAATTCCCGATCCCATCCCGTCCCATCCCGCCCCATCCCATTCCCGTCCCGTAATTATAGAAGGACATAAATGGGACACATAATTACATTCCCAAATTCCCATCCCGTTCCCGGTCCCGTAGAGTCCCGTCCCGGATTCCCATATGCCCACCCCTAACCATAAGAGCAAATCCTAGAGAAACTCTGCCCGAATTCCCTCAGCCTCGGAGAAGCCACCGGGATCACCGACCTATCCGCCACCTCCGGGAAGCCGCCGGCGCGTCACCACCACGCGCCACCGCGACCGCCGGTAAGCCTCCGCCGCCTTTTCTTTTCCGTTTTCTCCACCTCCTCCGTGCATAACTCGACCCGATCTAGGTTTTCCCAGCCGCACGCACCGATTCCCGCCGCCCACGCGCCGTCACGCGCCCCCGCCGGAGGTCCACGTGCCGCCTTTTGCCGCCGTCTTCCGCCGGCCACCTGTCTCCCCCACGCCGCCGCTCCTCTTCCGGTGAGGATTCACCTGGAACTCTGCCCCTTCAGATATGTACCTGCATATACCCAGGAATGAGCTTATTAGATAGTGGGCCAGATCTGTATTTATTTGGGCCCATATTATTATTTTGTGTTTACTGGGCATGTTGGGCCAATTCTGTTATAGATCAGTTCTGTAGTGGGCCTGATATGTATTTATTTGGGCCCATGCTATTTTTTGTGTTGTGTGTAGTGGGTATGTTGGACCAATTCTGTTATGGATCAGTTCTGTAGTGGGCCAGATATGTATTTTACTTGGGCCAATATTATTATTCTGTGTTGTGTGTTTAGTGGGCATGTTGGGCCAATCATGTTTATGAACCAGACCTGTAACGGGCTCAAACTGTAAATGGGCCGGACCTGTAATGGGCCGGACCTGTAATGGGCCCTATCTGTTAATGGGCCAGACTGATTGAATGAGTCATTGTCTTAATTTAACATATGAGTGATATGAGATTATTTGATGAGTAATAATTGACATGATATTCGGATATTCGGTTAGTTATTCGGTTAAGTGATATTCGGTTAGACGTATTCGGTTAGCTAATATTCGGTTAGATTCATTCGGTTAGCTAATACTCGGATATTTAATCGGTTAAATGATATTTGAATAGAAGTAATTGTTAATTGTACTTTTGTGTTGATTGTGATATGTTGGTACGCTGGACGGACTAGGGTCCTAAGTGTTTTCTCACTGAGTAGTCGTGCTCACCCCTCCGCTGTTCCCTATTTTCAGATGGTTAGAGTGCGGTCTTGAAGGTGTGGTGCAGATGGGATGTGTTGTGTGCCTTTTATTTTATTTTATCTTATTTATTATCCAGTTGAACCGATTGAGATTGGATTGAATGATGAGTTATGACTTGTTATGAATTGATGTTGGTATTTTTTTCTATTTTATTTTTAATAAATATTGAAATACCGAATTTAATGTTCGTCTCACATTTGAGAGAGATGTGTATTACACTTAAACTCTCATACCAAAAAAACTCGGATCCAAAAAGAACTGATCCAGATCCAAACCGAACCCGACTTAAATACCCAATTATGACCCATTCGTCATTTGTCATTTTATATAGAGTTTGAACCTACATTTAACAATCAAGGATCTTGACGGAGTTGAGATAGAGCTAAAATAAAAAGCTTAATGAGTCAATATGTTAGTTTTCAAAGTTTTAAATTTCTATGTGTGTGATAAGAATATTGGATCCGTACTGATTTAAATCAATTATTTGCCGGTTTAATGTTGTTTGTTTATTAGGATTTTGGTAATTTTTCTTAAGTTCGAGTAAAATAGACCCGAAGAATCAAAATACATAGATCCGAATCGAAATTTTATAGGGTACAAAATAACGTGATGCCCTACAAACTACAAGTATTGAAAATATCGATCCGAACCAACCCGGAACCGAAAAGACCGGATCTGAACCCGAACCAGAAATTTACAAGTACCTACAGTTTATGGATCCTAAACTCTCAAAAGGAATCGACCCAAACCCCACCCGAAGACCCATGCCTAATATACACAATGAAGCCCAATAAACAAATGGTCAAACTGATAACATGCACTAAATGGTAAGTTGATGTTGAGCCAAAAAAGAGAGAGAAAAAGAGCATACACTACCACAGAAAATAATGTGGATCTCTAAATCAAAGATATTTGTATTTGGAGAGCGATTTATGTGGATCTCTACTGTAATTACATATCATAATTTGTGCACCAGGCATAAGCTGCTCATTTGATCAATATGCTATTCTAAAGTTTTGATTAGGGCTGGGCATTTAGGATTTCGATTCAATTTTTCGGGTATTTGGGTACATACCTCTTAAGAGCATAACGCATAGAGAAAACATATTACAAATACCGATTTGATCTTTGACATTGAGAAATCCGGATTGTTCTAGATTCGATCGGCGGAAGGATCGGCGAAGAACGACTGTGATCGGCAGAAGGTTGGCGAAAAACGACTGTGATCGGCGAAAGGATCGGTGAAGAACGACTGTGATCGGCGAAGAACGATTATGATCGGCGAAAGAATCGGCGAAAAACGACCGTGATTGGCGAAGAATGATAGTGACAGACGAAAATGGATGTGATCTGGAACGTTTTCTCGCTCGAAAAATTGAAAATATCCATAAGAAAACTAAAGCATATTTCAGTCCGATTTAATACTATTCCATTCAGTTCTAAAATGACAATAACCATAAGACAACTACATTGTTTTCGTGTTCAATTAAACGACCGAAAAAACCAAAATAATCAAATAAAAACTTTTAAAATCACTACAATAATAGAAGAAAGCAAAGCGAAACCTCTAAAATCAATAAATAAACCTATAAAACCAAACTAAAAAGGTACAAAATTACTCAAATTTCCAAATTAAACATAAGAAAATGAATAATAATCATAGAGGGTTGACTCTATTCAGATTTTTTTTCCGGTTTGGTTGTTTCGAATCGGCTAAAATGTCGAGGCCTAGTTTTGATATCTTGAACAGACATTTATTTCGTTCTAGTCCTTCGCGTACTTATTTTGTTCCAAACTATACCTCAAACTTTCGAAATATCATCTAAACCCCATAATAAATTTTCTAATATTTTTATGGTAAGTGTGTGAGAGTGACCTAAAATCTTCTTCTTCCTCGAGTCTCCTCATCGCCGCCGACCTGAGCTTTTCACCGCAGAAGATGGAATATGTGGAAGCAGGGAAGAAGATTGAAACGGTGGAGAAGACGAAATGTGATGATTGGGAGGAGGAGAAGATTAAGGAATCAATATAAGCGGTGGAGAAGATATTGAAGTACAGTTTCGTGAACAAGAGTCTGATAAAGAAAGCTCTAATATCGTACGAGCGGATCGAGATTTGTATTTGGAGGATATACAGTTTAGGCCTGGGCATTTTTACCAGACCGAGGATTCGACCCGGACCCGATTTGGAAGCGACCCGGAAAAAGCGATCCAAATCCGAACCAAAATTTTCTAAGTATCTATGTGGGTCCTAAACTCTCATACCGAAAAACTCAGATCCAAAAAGAACCGATCCAACCCTTAACCAAACCCGATTTAAATACCCGATTAGGATCCATTTGTCATTTTGTATAGAGTTTGAACCTACATTTAACAATCAAGGATCTTGACAGAGTTGACATAAAGTTAAAATGAAAAGCTCAATGAGTCAGTATGTTAGTTGTCAAACTTTTAAATTTCGATGTATGACAAGAATATCGGATCCGTACTTGTTTAAATCAATTATTTATCGGTTTAATGTTGGTGTTATCAGTTTAATGTCGGTTGTTTATTAGAATTTTGGGTAATTTTTCTAAAGTTCGAGTAAAATAGACCTAAAAAATCGAAAATACATTGATCCGAATCAAAATTTTATCAGATACAAAATAACATGATACCCGACAAACTACAAGTATTGGAAATGTCGACCCGAACCGACCCAAAACTAAGAAGATCCGATTTGCACCCGAACCGAAAATTTACAAGTACTTGTATAGATCATAAACTCTCCTATCCAGAAGACCCGGATCCAAAAGGAATCGACCCGAACCCCACCCAAAGACCCATGCCTAATATACACAATGAAGCCCAATAGACAAATGGTCAAATTGATAAAAGACACTAAATGGTAAGTTGATGTTAAGCCAAAAAAAGAAAGAAAAAGCGCATACAATACCACAGAAAATAATGTGGATCTCTAATGCTCGTCGTGCATTTATAAGCCTGGGACGGACATGAAGGAACGTGAAACAGACGCTGAGGTTTTTGCAGCTAGAGAAACTAAATTTCTGAGGAAATCGATGAGCAGAAGCTAAGACAATCGTAGAAGATGCAAATTAGACTGATGACTAATTGTGTGAACGGAAGATAACGTTTTGATTCTAGAGATTTCCCTCATTACTAGTATACATACAGATATGCAATGAAGTTAACAAACTACGGAAAAGAGAAATCCCGAGAATTAAATAACTTTTCTTTTCTTTTTCTTCCTCTTATTCTCCTCCAAATCCTCCGGTACTGGCAGATTCTTTAGGACTAGACTCATTAAAGGAGATTTCAAAGCGCTTATTATGTGGTAAGCTGAGGAGTTTTCTGCTTGCCTTCTCTTTGATTTTTCATCTCCTTTCATGTGAAACGTACCTTGTATACCTGGGATCTCAATCTTAACTGCACAAACATACCTCTTGTCCGACCCGTCTTCGACAACACTGAAAAGAGTTTAATACAGTAACAGAATGTTTTAAAGTTAAAACTGCGCACTCGTGCTGATTATTGATGCACACAAAGTTAAAACCGTCAAACTCGCATTGATATTAGGAGTAAGATTTTGACTATGAGTTAGCAAAAGTGTCCTGGTTCTATGAGATTATAAAACACTAGAAAATTATGGTAAAGCTAAAACAAGACGATGACATCTCAAATGTGTGTACACTTACAAAACTGAAGGAACAAGAGATACCTGAAAACCGGGTCGGGCCACTGTTTCATGGCGCAAATCTGATGCAACAAACTTTTTGCATTTTTAAGTTCAACCTCTAGAATATCCTCATCAATAACCACTTTCTCTCTTGTCATCTCATAGGTTAAAGGGTTTTGAGAGGCGGAGGGCAAAGACGATAATCTAGTCTGTATCTGGAGCTCCCCGGTAGAACAAAACTCAAACAACTTTCCTTTGACATGTTGAGGTTCAACAAGCGGAGTAACCTCATCAATAACCATCTCTGCTGTTAAAGGGTTGTCAGAGGCGGTGGGCAAAGAAGATGATACAGTCCCTTTGGCATCTTCAGGTTTGACACCCTTTTCAAGGGTCATACACTCGGACCACTTTTGTAAGGCTTCCTTAGCAAGGGCGAGCTCTGCTATAGGAGTGTCTGTACTATGCCAGGAAGATATTAATTCACCATCAATATATACCTGAGCAGTAGTGCCTCTGCCCCCATCTCTGATAGTCCTGTATTGGAGTCGTTTGCCATGTTTCCGACACAATGCTTTTAGCTCAATACCTGGTTCACGATGCTTCCGCAAATCATCCAATGTAAAAATGGGCTCCATATGACCTTTGAAGATCTGCAAATTTCCCGTGTTTTTTTATTAAACTTGTTATTACTTACTCATATAACCTCATTTAGAACTATGAGTATAAATACATACCTCCCACAGTCTGTGTAAATCAAAATCCAGATCCATATAAACAGCTCCAGCTAAAGCCTCAACGAGGTCGGCGAGATACTTGGGTAACTTGAGGGATTCACGATACATAATGGGATCATCTTCTTTGCTCAAAGCCTCAGAGAAGTCGTTAAGCTCTTGAAGTCTGTCATGTGAGAGACGATGGTCAGATGTAGGGAATCTGTGGAGGCCGAGTTTGAGGGCAACGCGAGCAAGTTTGTCGTTAGTTACATTGATCTTATGCACCACACGCAGGTCCTTGGGTTCGATCTCAGGGTTGGTTTCGAGGATGTAATTTGTGAAGGCCAGACTAAGAACAGAGTCGCCCAGGAACTCGATTCGCTCGTACGATATTAGAGCTTCCTTGATCAGATTCTTGTTCACGAAACTGTACTTCAATATCTTCTCCACCGCTTCTATTGATTCCTTTATCTTCTCCTCCTCCCAATCATCACATTTCGTCTTCTCCACTGCTTCAACAGAATCCATCTTCTCAGGTAGGCGGCGACGAGGAGACTCGAAGAAGAAGAAGATTTAGGTCACTCTCTCACACTTACCATAAATAAATTAAATTAAATTAAATTAATCATGGGGTTTAGATGGTACTTCCAAAATTTGAGGTATAGTTTGGAACAAATTAAGTACACCAAGGACTAAAACGAAATAAATGTCTGTTCCGGATATCAAAATAAGACCTCCACATTTTACCCCGGAAGAACCGGACTGATAACGAATCTAGTGGAACCAAATCTATATGATTATTCATTTTGGTTATTTTGGTTGTTTAATCCAACACGAAAACATTGCCGTTCTCTTATAGTTGTTCTCATTTTGGATCTAAATCAGATGGTACCAAACCGGACTAGAATATGCTTTGGTTCTTTTATAAATTATAAATGTCTAGAACTGAATATCTAAAAAACCGAATCTGAACTCGAAATACCCAAGCCTAATCAAACGTTAACATAGCATGTTGATCAATGGGCAGACTTCTAGTGATCCTTTTGAAGTTCAAGTATGCTCTGTTTCCATAAATGTCGGATTCCCACCGCGACTTCATGTCTATAGTACACTAGAGAACTATACCATAAGAAGACGGATCTGGTGCACAAATTATGATATGTAATTACAGTAGAGATCCACATAAATCTCTCTCCAAATACAAATATCTTATTCCACATGGGAGAAATATTATCATGATATACACCTTTGTTGTCAATGCAAACAAAGTAAAGCAACAACGTAAAAAGAAGCAAACACATAAAGTCTCGATGTTTCTCTACTATGTGACTAACCAACAGAGATTTCTCTCTTAAGCACAACATGATGAATTCACTGCCGTGCCCGCCGCTGGACCGCCTGGGAGGACCATTCCTGTTGGGTTTTCTGCTGGCTGTACACGTGGTAGCCTTTTCGCTGTACCAATTTGAGGAAGATAGCGTTATAAGGGATCAAGGGGAAACAAAATTTTGTTTGAAATTTCTTCTCAAATATAAGAATGACTCACCAATTTCGTAGAATATGTCTTTCACATTTGTTGCGGTCTTTGCTGAGGTTTCCATGAAGAAAAGGCTGTTCTCTTGAGCATATATCTCTGCTTCCTGCAAATGAATATCATTCAGAAATCAAAGAGCTTAACGTTTTCACAGGCACCAGTCGAGATTCATCCCCAGTATTACTTAGCGTTTTCTCTCATTGCTTCGAAGTTCATCTCAAATTGGCAGTAATAAAGCATAATCAGACAGAACAAGAAAGGAAGATTTGATTTACCTCTGGAGTCACCTTTCTTGCATCTAATAAATCAGCTTTGTTTCCAGCAAGAGCCATCACCATATTTGGGTTACCTATAAACACGACAACAACAAAAGAAGAATATGTAGTCAAATCCCCCCCATGGTTGCAAATACGACCTATGAATAAACTAAAAAAAAACCAAATTTAGCTATTCCTTACCTTGTGCCTGTAGTTCCTGAACCCATTTCTTTGCCCTCTCAAATGACGCCTGCGAGAAAAAACGAAAAAAAAAAAAGTCAAGCAAATCTAACAATTCAGAACGCAAAACAATGCCACTAAATTCCATGGCTGATCAGTAATTAAGTGAACATATTCTTGACTTGAGCATAGAATTATGGCTTCGTACCTGATTAGTAATGTCAAAGACGATAATCGCAGCAGCTGCACCCCTGTAGTACATTGGAGCCAAGCTATGGTATCGTTCCTGACCCGCAGTATCCCATATCTCAAACTTTACAGTCGCATCATTCACAGCCAATGTTTGAGAGAAAAAAGCTGCACCTATGGTCGATTCCTGTTTAACACAAACAAGTACAAAAAAATCAAGCATCGTCCACAGAAACGCAACCAATATCTCTACTGGAAGAATTTCCACCAACCTGAAATTCAACAAACTGATCTTTAACAAACCGAAGCACAAGACTTGATTTTCCAGCTCCAACATCTCCAAGTAACACCTGAAAGAAATACTTAAACTCAATTACACACTAAAATGAAACAAAATCGTCTTCGTCTTCCTCTACCGACACCAACAAAGAGACCTTGCTTAACAATAATACCCTTAGATTCTAAACTCTCCACAAGCATTCTGGTTTACACAATGCAAATCATCATAAACCCGAGCAATTCCCCAGAAGAAATTCTTCATAGTAACTAGATTAATCATTAGAACCCTAAAAACAAAACTATCAGATCTGATAATCCAAGACAAAATCCCAAATTTTGCTCAAAACCCTAGCTTTATATACTGATAAAACATCAAAATTGAGAACGAAACCGGAAAAATCACTACAACTCGAAATTCCCCCAAATTGGAAACCACATACGATTCAATCAAAATCGAATCCACAATCATCAATCAAAGAGGATAAACACAAAACCCCTAAAAAGAAAGGACGAAAAATCTAACCAATTTCGCGTTGATGTTCTTGTTTCCAGCACTAGCCATGATTGATTGTTTGTTGATCTAAAGCTCGAGAAATGTTCTGCTCAAATTAGAGAATCGCAGACGGAAACACGTTGACGATCGGAAGACGAAGAAAAGTTCCAAAGAGGAAGAGAAGAAGAGATCGAAGAAGCTTCGTCAACAAACAATCTCTCGCTCTAGAAGATGAAAGCGGAAGAAACAAATATTATACGACACGAGATTTGTGAGGAAAAAGGGCCCGCAAAATACCGAAATTATGAAAAGCCCCCCTTTGTAATCAAAATTATTAAAAAGCCCACAAAACAAATGAAGTTTACGACAAAACTACTAAATCAATCGTTAATCCCATCTTTTTCCATAACTAATCATCAATTCCATCCTACACCACATTTTCATCTAAACCAAAATAGTTGAAACATCAAAAATTTGTTAATGTGATTGAATTTATTATCTATACATTATTTTAACCATCAATGTTTCAGTTTTTGATATAGCATATGTAGATTTTTTTTTTTTTTTTTTTTGTAAACTCGATTTCTTTTTCTTTGAAAATGTCTTAATGTTATGAAATTTTTTTAAACCATGAAAAGAAGATTATATTACATAATTTCAAATTAGGTTTAATAATTTTATAAATCAAAGGTGTTAAATTTATTTATAGTATATGAAAGGATGCCAAATAAGCTAAATGCAAGAAAGGCATGTCTGAGAAGTGCATTATTTGTACTAATCAACCGTTTATAATTTTAAAATCAAATTAACTCTTGACAAATCCAATGTTACAGATTCTTGACTTATGAAACATTATTTTTTTGTTTTATGAAATATGAATGCCACTTTTCATCTATGTGCCACGTAGATTACTTATTCAAAATACACATATACTTCTCATTTTAATTGACCAAAGAAAAAAGCATTTTTATAGTATTTAAAAGCCTCCTCCATGCAATCTTTACACGTCATTCCACCAAAAAATGTAGTTTTCTCTTGAACAGTAGTTTTAAACTCATTTGTGTTACCAATAGTTATGTTGGATTATCATTCCAAAACTTACTATGTACCGATAAGTACATGGCAATTCACCATGTTGAAACCAACAACCACCTGCGCAAAGGATCAAAACAAAAGAAGATGAAAAAAAGAAGATGAATTTGTCCTGTACTTATGTAAAATGTCTAGTTTTCATATTAATGCTGACATGATGCATTTTAAATGTTTGGTGTAACTGAAAATGTCAAAACAATATGATTTTCTTTTAATTTCAGAATTAGCAATTCCCATTTAATTGACATATCTGTGCTTTTTGGTAATGTATATACACAATATAATATATAGTTTAAACAAATAATGTATTCAATTATTCATGTAGTTTTGTCCTCTTATACATCTCTTTTCTTATTAATACTAATGTAGTTTAAATGAATTTAGCTGATTTGTTTTTTTCTCATACAAAGTTAGTGTAAAATTAATGTGACATGAATTTGACTAAAAATCAAATTAGAAAATACCCAAAATATGACATGTCTTTTAATTTAGAAAATTAGGGTTCATCGACATTCATTCACAGTTTGAGAATTATGTGGAGAAGTTTTAACTCCAGCTAAACTTACATCTCGAATCTTTCATAATAACAGGTTACAAAAAAAAAGACACAAATCTCAGAAAATCAATGAGTTCGCCGACGGGAACTAGATCTTCTACTGAAATTGACGTTGCCCAGATTCACAATTCTTGGGGGCAATTCGATGGATCTAGATCCACTAAAGAGTATTTTGTGGTGGTAGGAGCTCATGTGTTGATTTGCCATGGAAGGCTCGCTTACGATCTTGTGTGAACCCATTTTCTTGGTTTCTCCTTTCAGGAAGTTTCTTTCTATGAATACGGTGAACCCATTCTCAAGTTCCTAGGTCGGCCACCTAAAACAATTAGAGGTTCCAAAGTCCACATCCCTCTTCATCCAAGAAAGTCACGATAGATCATTTCTTGATTGAATTCTCTCTGTTTTGTGCTTCTCGCAGATGGTGTTTGTGGCGCTTTTAACCAAGACAAAGATGAAGAGGAGGCAGACACGGATTCTTCAATTGAAAGGGAATTTGAAGGTAACCTCTATAATCAAACGGAAAAGCCCATGGTGAAACAAGGAGATTAGTTGGTATAGAAGCTCTTCTAATGTTTAGTAGATTACTAAATCCTATACTCAGACACTTTATGTTTGAGAGATGTTTTTGGTTAGAGTAGATTGGTTCTGAGGCAAATGGACATGAAAAGACTTGCCTTAACTTTTGGTTTCTTAATGAGGATGTCATGTCCCACCTTAAACAATCAGGTATGGAGGGAGAGAGTGTTATAAAGCCAGCTCCTTGCAAGAGGAAGTGTAACTGCAGGAATGAGGTCTACCACATACAAATTAGTCCAGGAATGCTCCTGCAGATGACAGAAGAGGTAAATGCGAAACTATTCAAGTCTCTCATATTGATTTTTCAGTACTCTTTTTATTAACTCACAATCCTTTGGCTCCTATCAGGTCTGTGATAAATCCAAAGTTGGAGTTTATGATGATCCAGCAAGGTATTTTAAGCTATTACTTTCATCACAGTTCTCCTTACAGGTTGTTTAGAGTTTGTTTTTGTATAAACCAGGTTGTTGACAAGAGTTGTCTGGAAGTTGTAAGCATGGTGCTTATGTAATGACACACTACCTCACCTACCAACAACCAAATAGAGGTATTCACATATTTTTTAATAATCTGAAATTGGAATATACCTTTTGTTTTAGTGAAATTATATTTTGATCACAACAAATGTGTGATTAACCTTTATAATTTAGTTCAGATTGTAGAACAATAGGTCGAATGGATGCATTATTGGTTATTAAGTTTTGTGGCTGCACCTAATAAGGAGTGTTTACTAGTCCATTACCTTTAGACTCACTTATTCTGCCACTATGTTTTCGTCGCAGATTGAGTCTTGGGTCTTGCTATTATTATACTCATTCTCTGCGATTATAATTCTATGGTTCTGCAATTTTAATCTTCCTCAAGCTGACTTCTTGGAATGATTGGGTTTTGAAATCATGATTTGTGTGGTGTGTTTCAGAAAGGAAAATCGGGTCATGGAGATACGATTCAGCTCGACATGCCAACCATATTTCAGGACTCTCATACGATGTAGATTTTCATATCCTGATTTCTTATGTTTCTTAAGCAAACTCAGATTATGCAGGTATGTATTGTTTTCGATAGCTTTTAGTTGTTGCTTTAGTATATACCTTCTGCTTATACTAAGGCAAGTCCATATTACTTAAGGTTGTCACACATATTATTTTCTCATTCTGAGGACTTTACATTCTACTATCTTTTGTCTTATTATAACAAAATAGTTTTGCTAAACAGGAGATGAAGTCCAAGAGAACGTGATAGAAAAGCAATAGTGGCTTACTTCCTATCTATATAGATCTTTAAATTATTCTAGCTTAAAAGTAGAACATTCAATTTGGAGCCATCATTAACAGACTACATAAGAAAAATTTGAAGCAGCAAGTTCTGAGTTTTTCAGGTTTTATGTCTTCTTAGGCCTTGGAATCACAATTTTGATAGGTTTTTTCTGATTGATTTGGTTTCATTGTGTTTTTCACAAACAATGTTGGACTCCATCATCACATATCACAAATAATCTATGGTCTTGCTATGAATTTTGGAGGTATCAAAGCTGTCAAATGGGATTTTGTTATCCTTAAGAAGCGTTAATTAGAATACCTCCAGTTTTCCACATATGTATTTCTCAGGTTTTACTTTAACTCCATATTACCCGATAATCATTTTGGACGAGTATACAAAGGCTTACACAATTTATTATTATCATATTGAAATGGTTGTGTACTTTTATATATATATTACCTTTCAGCTTGGTTTTAGTCTTTTCAAAACTCAAGAAACAATTTTGTTAAAGATAAAACATCAGTATTGTTGTCCAGTTAAAGTTAGAGCACCAGTCTGGTATTTTTGTCCAGCTAAATCATCAGTATTGAGATTGTTGTTTTGATTTCTTATTAAGGGTTCTTATGTGGGTTGTGTTGTTGATAGATTGGTGCTTGGTTTGCTGCTTACAGATGCAAATTTTCGTGAAAACGCTTATTGGAAAGACGATTACAATCGAGTTTGAGAGTTCTGATACCATTGACAATGTCAGGCTAAGAGTTAGGACAAGGAACCTATGGTTTTGCAGCCAGTGTGGTGCCAAGTCTGCCGGATGAGCTGCAACAGCGTGTGTATATTCTTCTGGTACCTTCTCTCAAGGTATGACTGTAGAGAGTAAGCCCAAAATATAAGAATGTAAAGAGGAGAGGTATTGATCCTTCTAATCACTCCACTCTAGAGCAAGGCTTAGAGAACTGATCACATTCATATTGTTAGGTGATTTCTAATAGATAGAGTTGAACTCTGCTCTATTCATAGCCACTGGTCAAGATCCAACTCAAAACGTGGAGAGCTCACAATGCATAACAATGATGGAACAGAGTCTTGAAACAGAGCAAGAGACATTTTAGGTAAAAAAGACGAGAAATAAGAAAAGGAGAAGACTATAAAAATAAGAAATGTTCCGTATATTACTTAGTTTCTTTCACGTGGCTCTAAATAAGATATTAGAGTATTATATCTAATTGCTAAAGATATGAAACTTTCTTTTGACATTGTAATTTTATTATTTTGTTTATATATATATATATCATTGTCGCTACTGATGAAAATGATTTAGTAAAGTTCTTAAGAATGATCATGGGATGCAAATAACATGTTCATATGTTCAAAGGGACAACATGCTTACAAGATCTAAGTCTGGATCTGAAACCAATCGACGTGAGTGCTCGTGCATGAGTAAATATTCTTGGTGAATAAAAAATAAAAAAGTTTATAACAACACCATAAGGTATATCATTAACCATTCAAAATACAATACAACCAGTCCACTAAAGATACAAACAACTAAATCCATGAAAGGTATAAATCATTCCAAGCTATATATACAATGAACCAACTATTAATCATTCCAAGACATTGCAAATATATTCTCTTAGGGGATTTACGAAAACATATAATTATATGTCAATATGTGAAAGACTATATATAAACTCATTATTTTTATCCAGTCAGACGTATAATGGTATGTAATTATGTAAAAACAGTATATAAACTCTATGGTATAATTATTACTGGTTACCATAGCAATATTATTTTCTCCCATATACTACGAATATAAAATATACAAATAATAAATTTCATTCCTAAAAATTATTAATCAATCTTAGATCACGATTTTGACTTACTTGGCATACACGATAGACAAATCAATTAAAAATGTGTTGATTAATGCCTATATGCAACCAAAACATGTATCAGCAGAAATTACTATACTTTTTTCGAATTTCATTAACTACGAAAAATATTTAAGTAGTAACTTCTTTAAAATAGGTAACATGGCTAATCATACGAATTCAATTTGATATTTTCCTTACAATTAAAGTATACAAATTGAGTAAAATCATAAATGAAAGAATATTTACAGTATGAAAACAATATAAAGTAGGAAAACAAGATCCCTTAGATAAATTATAAAGTACAAAAAGATTTAATTAAAATACAAAATATAAAAATAATATCCTGTATTTTTTTTTTTTTTTGGTCGGGTAATAATATCCTGTATTTAAATTTCTGTTTTTGCTTGATAACAAAGTATATAAATTTTATTAATTACGAACATATATTACATTAGTATAAAGATTTAACAAAAAGATGTGATGATAATCTAGAATTCAATTAGTCTATATGCAAGGAAACAAATGTTATTAAAAGAAACCAATAGATAATTATATGTAATCAATTACTTTATTTTCTTTGATACCTAAGTATAAAATTTTGATTAGTAACATAAATTACAACATGGTAACTTACGAATTTCTTTTGATGAAATTAAGTCACCTTCAATCAAATTAAAAATCGTATCATGTGAGAATCTGTCATGTAAATGGTTTCTGGAATTTGTATAAATATGTAAAGGTCGCAAGAGTTCTTAGACAAAAACAAAAATTAGGATTCGGGTTTGGCCACAGGGAGAAAGAAAAAGAGGAGACAATAGCTATGAAGGATGGAAACAAAAACGTATAAAGGCTAATTTGTCTCTTTTCAACTTTTGCTTAACTAATATCTTAAGATTCTAAACAAATTCATTATACCAATGTAGATCTAAATTTTCAGTTTTCTATTATAGTTTATATGTTTTTGTATTGTTTTCGTTTTATAAACTACTAGGATTTTGGCCCGCACCCTGTGCGGGTTTGAATGTAATCGATAAAAAAAAAATTAAACTTTGTTTTCTCTTCTTTCGAAAGTAGAAGGTGAAGAAAAAAAACGTAAGTGTCATCCAATGAAAAGTTCTCGTAAAATAGTATTGTAAAAGGTAAAAAAGTGTTTGAAAACGATAACAACAAAGAAGCAGATAAACTATAATAGAAACCTATTGCAAATTGTTGAATACTTCCGGGTAAACCACGTTCATGGTTTTCTTTGGATCCTTTCCGTCTTGGTCCATGATTAAAACTTTAAGTTTGGTCCTGCACTTAACTCTGGATAACACGACATAGAGTTGTCCATGCAAAAAAACTGACCTGGGTAGATATATTTCGACACTCTCAAGTGATTGACCTTGACTTTTATTGATTGTCATTGCGAAAGCTAAGTTCAATGGGATTTGTCTGCGACGCATTCTGAAAGGAAATTTTCCATCCAGTTGTGTCAAATACATCCTTGGTATTAAAACCTTTTCATCTTTCCTCTTATCATTTCCGGTTACAATGACAGCTTCGATAACGTGATGTTGCATCTGAGTAATTATCAGACGTGTTCCATTACATAATCCCCCTTTTGGATCAATATTCCGCATACACATTACGGGAGCACCCACTTTCAACTTCAATTTGTGTTTCGGTACACGGATATCGTTAAGAAACTCGGTGGGGGTAAACAACATCGTCATTAGGGTCAACATCTTCAGATTAATACTGTCTGAGCTGATGTAAACTTTCCCCTCACCTGAGAATATAAAAAGAAAATAGCAATTTTTAATCACGGTGCCTAGTTTTTTTTTAAGAACTGGGAGAATGTTTAAAATATTATTCATAATTTTATGAAGCTGTGAACAACAAAATTAGATTAAGTAATTAAATATGTTGCAAAATGTTATTAATAATTTTACGTAATTTTCTTCCAATTTTTTAAAATAGAGTTTGGAGTTATCGAAGGGAGAATAAAAAACTAACTTATAATCAGTGCACAAAATTAACTCATAATTGATTGTTATTTCTTTATTCAACAACTATGAAAATTTGAAAAAAATCTTATTACTCTATAATGTATACTGCTACAATTAAGTAGTATATGAAATCGAAAATCAACACCTTAATTCTAACATAGCATATAATTAGGTTAATTAAAGGTGATTCTTAAAACATCATTTAAACAGATTACTTCGGAAATTTGTTACTCTATTTATATAAATTCGTTTATAATTAAAGAGATGCCTACGAATTTCATCAAATTAAATGTGGAAGAGCATACATCTTGGTTAGTTATCTTGATATGATTGATACAATTTACATCACTCATAACTCATAGTTTGTAATTCTATTAGCAAAAATGTACAATACATAAACATTTTCATTTACTTTGCGTTTTGTTTATAAACAAAGAGTGTTCTTAAATATTATAAATCAATTAAGCAGAATCATATTTGAATAAATGAACGGAATCCATTCAAGAAGATTTTTTTTTTTTTTGGTCGAATTCAAGCAGAATTATATTTGGATATTAATAAATTAAAAAAAATGCATGAATGCTTGTTTCAACTACATCCGAGTTTGGACTTGTATGGTAAGATTTTGTATTATTAGAATGATCAATTCAATCCATAGGTTATGCAAAAGTTAATCTTAAAATTGACTTTTAGTGAACCCCCAAAAGAAACACAACAATATTAAGTTTATAGTATTAATTATTTTGGCATTGATGAAATGTAAGCATATAAACTTATTCTCCATCAAGAAACAGAAAAAAATGTCAAGAAATTTAAAGTAACAAAAAAAAAAACAGGAAAAACATGAAGTTCAGATAAATCTTTAAGCCACGTATACGTTCGAAACTATTCATGGCGCAACTCCTTTGCATACAGGATCCATTGGCCTTTCCTTGAATCCCATATGTATCTTGTAGGAATCTCAACGTAAGTCGGAGGTTCATATATGAGATCTCGGACTTTGTTTTCTCTCCACCTAAGATTGTTCTGTGGTAACCAAGCACTCACCGGATGTCTTGACTCCATNGTCTGGAACACAAACCACTCAGACATTGTGACCTTATGCCTTTTTGTATATCTAGATAAAAACAGACATTGAGATTTCTTGTTACTGAATTCTG
>OVAP01002954.1:0-17897 GCA_900406295.1 Aurinia saxatilis
ACATATCTCATGTACTCTATATATAATAGAGAGTACAGACATAGAAAGGTATCTCTTGAGTTCGTAAGAACCCAAGAAAAAGACAGAATAAGAACAAAAGAGAGAATTTAGGAAAACATAGAGAAAGACTCGGAGAGGCACTTGATCGATGATAAGTGGTTGATATCCGCTTGTGATATCTTCCCTGACTTCTTCCAATTCCAGAATACATCCCTTTTGTATGTACCGATACATATCATTGTAAGGTACGTTTCCGCAAACGTTAAAACTCTAATAATACCCAGCAAAATTTTGAAATGCAATGTTTTTGTTTACATTGTGGCTTTATAAACTTAAAAATAGTGATGTAATTTTTCAGTAATGTTAGTTTTCAGTGATGTTGGTTTTGGTTTTGATTAGTGAACAAACGTATTTTGTTTGTCAGTGATGTTAATGAACATGGGTAGGAAAGTTTATCATGTAGTCAATGTTGACACTCATGTTTGATATTTTAAGTTTAATAGTTTGCTCCTTGGAACTTTAGCCAGTCTTGCTTCAATTGTCTTTGAGTTTTTTGAGCTCCGGATTTTCTTCTCTTTTTCATCCTTGTGTTATCATTTTCAGGTTATGAACGAAGAAAAGATTATGTATTATCAACTACGACGAAGTGACTTCCGAGGTTTGGTTTCTACTCTTAGATGGTGTTTCTAAATAGTGCATTTGGTTTAGCTCATCTACATGATATGCCTCCTCTGTTTAGCATTAGCTAGTGATAGATGTTCCTATCGGATATGCATATATTTGAAGTCTTCTTCTTCACAGGGACTTAGCGATGGAAATCACAACAACTGATGGCAATCACAACAACACGATCATACGACTCATCGTCAGGAGAGTCTCTCAAAGTTATAGGCCGAATATGTGAAGTCTGTAGGCGGGCGCTGAAGAGGAAACAAAAGAGATTCTCTGAAAGGATAAGGGCTTTCACAAAGTTGAAGTCGGTAATGTTGAGTACACTCATTTCTGGTTTGACAGTTGGGGTTCTATTGGTAGGTTGTGGGATGTTTTGGGACACATGGGTGGATTGATCTAGGTATCACAAAGGAGACTTAATCTCTGAGATTCCAGTAAACAGAAGGATGTGGAAGCACACATATGTCAACTGTTAAATCAGGTTGAAGGTGAATGGAAAGAGGTTTTGGGCAGGAGGCATGGGGGAGATGATAAGCAACTTTGGAGAAATAAAGGTGGAGTTTATAAAGGAGTGTTTTCGACTGCAGAAATTTGGCATCAGATAAGGCATATTTCACCTATTCTTAAATGGGATAAGGGTATATGGTTTAATCATCATACATCTAAGTTTTCCTTTATAGTGTGGCTAGCTTTCAAGGATAGACTTGCTACATGTGAAAGGATGAGTAAATGGAATTTGGGGGTTAATACTGGGTGTGGTTTTTGTAATGAGCAGATGGAAACAAGAAAGCATCTGTTTTTTTTTCTTTTTCTGCAAATATTATGAGGAAGTTTAGAGTAGCTTGTCCAAAGGTTTACTGCGGCAAGATTTCTCTAAGGATTGGGATGTTTTCGCTAGGCTGGTTATAGAAGGAAGGGTAATGCAAAGCAGAAGTTTCTCCTTAGATACGCATTTCAATCTACACTCTATTTCATTTGGAAGGAGAGGAATAGACGAAGGCATGGGGAAGCTCCAATTGATGCTCGAGGTCTTATAGCTCTTATTGACTTAGTTGTCAGGAACCGTATCTCCTCTATTCGACGAAAGGATACTCAAATAGAAGAAGCTCTTCAGTTTTGGATTGAGAATAGATTGTGCTAGTTACTTGCTTGTATAGTTCAAATTTTGATGTAAAAGATTCCGGCTAATTGCTTGTAAGACGTTTTTTCACTTTTTAAAAAATTAAATTTAAAATGTTATTAAATAAATAAAAAGTCGGTAGGCAAATTTTTTTTTGTGTGTGTAGATTTTAATGGGCCAACAAACATTATCTTTATATTATGTATTTTTTAATGCGATATATTATGTTTTAACGCTAGTTATATTGCAATTTTTTTAGATAGCAATATCTTTTTCTTAAAATATAATTTTTATGTATATATATAATGTTTTTAATATATACAATTTTTTGTAACATATATACTTCCACTGTTTTATTTTATTTGAGTTTTAAGGTTTTTGCACACAAATTAAGGATTCATTAGATTTTTGTACTTTATCTAAACAAAACATGTTTTATAATAAATCCCAATATAAATCAACCAATAATAGAACAATCTGCAAAATTTGAACAGTAAACAAACTCAATAAATTTTTCATAGAATACTAAAAAGATCAATTAAAATGAAACAAAATAAAAGCTATAAAACTTCATTTAAATTGAAACAAAAGGAGTAATGTTTATGAAAATTTCAAAATATTAAAATGCATCAAATATATAAACAACAATTAAATAAATTGATGTATAGTTTGATAATTTTTACTAATCACTTCCAAATCGATAATAAGGTTTTCTGCGGCTCTGAATTTGATCCGACGGATATCTTACTTTTAGCTAAGCCCGAATGTTTGGCTTGGGAAGGGGCACAATTAAACGATAGTCCTATCGAATTGGGGCGTCGCTTGAGGCTCCTCGACAGACAGAGTTGTATTGCCAAATTGACGGTTCCTGGAAATCTTCAGATCTCTCCTCGGGCTTGGGGTGGGTGTATGGACATGGTAATTAGATCATTCTCATGGGTGGTAGTGGCACCCGATGAAGCCTCTCACCTCTACATGCAGAATTTGAGGCACTTATTTTGGCAATGAAAATTCTCGTGGAGCATAAGGTACTGTGTTCCAGCTTTCAGACAGACTCTTTGGAGTTATTGGGCATTATCCAATCACCAAAGGATTGGCTGTTGGACACTTTCAGTGAGCTTAAAGGATGATTCCCTTCCTTTCTCTGACGTACATCAGACGAACAACAAACACGAAGGCGGATTGTCTAGCATGTGAGGTACACAATAAATCATTAGAATTTAGTTATGTAAACAATTTCTCACCTTTATGGGCACCCAATCTTGTTAGGTTATTATGATTTATTAATGTGTGGTTGTTATATATATATATATATATATATTCACTTTCAAATCGCAGCATCCAACCAAAATATAGAATAACCGTATGGTACCCGAATCGCAAAACCATTCACAAATTTGACCAATTGCATCGCACCCAAACCACATCCTACCCATATAGAATCAAACACTTTGAATCAAAAAATAAGAACACAAAGATTGCTAAAAGAATAACTCTCTTTTATTGCTTTAGAAACTAACTCAAAACTAAAGCTTTCACAATCTCACAAATCTCTAAAGGTTTACCACAACTTTGGTAACTCTTATATAGAGAAGAGAAGACCTAAGTTTTCCTTCAACACAATAAGAAAAACTCCTACTTTAACATATTTAGCTATCTCCTAAATATGAGCTTGTCCTTTAATCTTCTCTTCTTGAATAGCTTGCACTTCAAGCTATATTCAAGCTTAGTTCAACATTCTTCCTCTTAAGCTTGAAATCATTGCGTGACACATCTTGAACCCCAACAAAATCTCTCATCTCCTTGAACTTGATTCTCCCAAGTGCCTTAGTTAAAATATCCGTCTTTTGTATACTCTCGAGTACATGCTCGACCTCCACTTGATCATTCTCAACACACTCTCTTATAAAGTGATACCTTGTATGTATATGCTTACTTCGACCATGAAATACCGGGTTCTTGGTGAGTGTTATTGCGGACTTATTATCAATTCGAACGATTACCCTCTTGCTTGTTTTTTCAATTACTTCTCCAAGAATTTCTTGTAGCCATATTGCTTGTTTTTCTGCTTCGGTGGCAGCCATAAATTCAGCCTCACAGGACGACAATGCCAGTCTCTTGTTTTTGTAAACACCAAGTGATTGGACAACCGTTCAGATAGAAAATTTGAGCCGTCGTAATCAACATCCACATTGTGACTACTCTCACAATAGCCTACCAGCTCGGTCATATCCACACAATGAAATACAAGTCCATGCGTAATAGTTCCTCGCAGGTACCTTAGTATTTGTTTTAAAGCTACACCGTGAGACTCTTTTGGCTCTTGCATGTACCTACTTAACACTCCAACACAATATGATAAGTATGGTCGTCTGTGAAGTAAGTACCTCAGACATCCAATGTTTTTTCCTATACTCCTTTGCATCGATGCACGGCTCTTCTCTCGCTTTTGACAACTTCAAACCCGAGTCCATAGGTACATGAAAAGAATTACAGCCTTCCATTCTAGCTTCTTCTAAAGTTTTGTTGCATACCTTTCTTGTTTCAACGTGATGCCTCCTTCATCTTGAAGTACCTCAATACCGAGATAGTAACTTAATTTTCCAAGGTTACTTATATTGAACTTTTCTGCCACTCCTCTGTGGAAATCAAGTATCATGTTTAAGTTGGATCATGTGACAAGTAAATCATCCACGTAAATGGCCACATGAAGTACCTGGTTTATGATCAGTTTCTCCTCTTGTGTCATTCCACCTCCAGCTTGAATTTTCATCAAATATCACATCCCTGCTTACAACTATTTTTCGATTTTTCGGATCAAACAATCGATAAGCTTTGGATCCCGGTTATGTTCCTACATGGACAAGTGCTCGCGATCTGTCATCCAGCTTCCTTAGATGTGAAGTCTCTACTTTGGCATAGCTAATGCACCCGAACACACGTAGGTGCTCAATGTTAGGCTTTCTTCTTTTGAACACCTTGTATGGAGTTTGATTGACCCAAGGTTCTTGAAGCCACTCGATTTATGAGGTAAGTAACATGTCTCACTGCCTCACCCCATAAATAGTTTGGTATACTCATGTGCTTTATCATGCTCCTGGTCATCTCTAGTAATGTTCGGTTTCGTCTTTCAACAACACCATCTTGTTGAGGTGAATATAGTGCAGTTAGATGCCGAGTTATCCCAAAGTTGTCACAGGACTGATGAAACTCTCCGGATGTGAATTCTCCACCCCTATCCATTCGAAAAGCTTTGATGACCATCCTTGTTTCTTGCTCGACCAATGCATTAAACATCTTGAACTTGTCAAAGGTTTCACTCTTTTCTCTCAAAATAATCGTCCACATTACACCTCCTACTGCTGCACAAAACATGTATATATTTGGTTTGATTGATGACTATTCTCGAACAACCTTGTAGCACGAAAAGATGTTGCTTAAGGAAAAGCCTTTCTTGCTTGCTTACCAAGCAGACATGAAGAACATGTTTCCTTCTCAATATTAATGTCGGGTATGCCAATAACCAACTCTTTTCTCACTATTGTCTTCATGCTTTCGACACCGATATGTCTTAATCTTGCGTGCCACTTTGTTGATTCACATTGTGCCATAAGATGTAGACACTTGGAGTTCTCTCCATCTATAACAACCTTGTATAGCCGATTCCTAGATCTTTTTGCTCTCACCAGCAATCTTCCTTCTCGATCATGTAATGTCAGATAATCTTCTCTCATTCTAACATCACACCCGACTATGTGGCTTGTCCAAGGCTTATAATGTTGCTTTTCAAGTCTGGAATGTAATAGACATCATCTAAATCTTTCTATCACCATTCTTGCTTACGAACATAATAGAGCCCTTCCCTTTGACATACATGAGTTTGCCTTGCTCATCACCTTGATCTTCTCTCTATCTTTCTCTCTCTCTCTCTCTCTCTCTCTCTCTCTCTCTCTCTCTCTCTCTCTCTCTCTCTCTCTCTCTCTCTCTCTCTCTCTCTCTCTCTCTCTCTCTCTCTCTCTCTCTCTCTCTCTCTCTCTCTCTCTCTCTCTCTCTCTCTCTCTCTCTCTCTCTCTCTCTCTCTCTCTCTCTCTCTCTCTCTCTCTCTCTCTCTCTCTCTCTCTCTCTCTCTCTCTCTCTCTCTCTCTCTCTCTCTCTCTCTCTCTCTCTCTCTCTCTCTCTCTCTCTCTCTCTCTCTCTCTCTCTCTCTCTCTCTCTCTCTCTCTCTCTCTCTCTCTCTCTCTCTCTCTCTCTCTCTCTCTCTCTCTCTCTCTCTCTCTCTCTCTCTCTCTCGTAACTTGTCTTAACAAAGTTTTGTTAAGAGCAATCGATCCCTCAAACGTGACTTTTTCAAGAGTTGCTCTATTTAGTTTATACACCTTGATGTAAAGACCTTGTTCCTTCCCGTTGAGCTAGAGGAAGTAGTCTTTATTAGTCAACCTGAAGGATTTGATATCAAAGGAAGTGAACACAAAGTGGCACGCAAGATTAGGACATGTCGATGTTGAAAGCATGAAGACAATGGTGAGAAAAGAGTTGGTTATTGGCATACCCGACATTAATATTGAGAAGGAAACATGTTCTTCATGTCTACTTGGTAAGCAAGCATGAAAAGCTTTTCCTCAAGCAACATCTTTTCTTCTAAATATTAATGTCGGGTATGCCAATAACCAACTCTTTCCTCACCATTGTCTTCATGCCTTCGACACCGATATGTCCTAATCTTTCGTGCCACTTTGTTGATTCACTTTGTGCCATAAGCTGTAGACACTTGGAGTTTGTGTATACTTCCATCCGAATTGCGTTTCAACTTGAAAACCCATTTTAACCCGATTGGTTTGGCTCCGAAGGGAAGATCAACCAAGTTTCATGTCTTATTTTTCTCTATCGAAGAGATCTTGTTTGATTTCTTTAAATGGCTCTGATACCAATAAAAGAATCAAACACTTTGAATCAAGAAATAAGAACACAAAGATTGTTAAAAGAATAACTCTCTTTTATTGCTTTAGAAACTAACTCAAAACTAAAGATTTCACAATCTCACAAATCTCTTAAGATTTACCACAACTTTGGCAACTCTTATATAGAGAAGAGAAGACCTAAGTTTTCCTTAAACACAATAAAGAAAACTCCTACTTTAACATATTTAGCTATCTCCTAAATATTATATTTTCCTTTAATTTTCTCTTCTTGAATAGCTTGCACTTCAAGCTATATTCAAGCTTAATTCAACAACCAGTACCTAAATTGGATTCACACATAATCCGAGTGCCATTCGGGTCCTACTTCCCTGGGGGTTCTCAATAAAATTAGTAACGGGAATACAGTAATGTGCAACACAGAGCTCAAGACTTTGGTTCAGTTCACGAGGCAAGACTCATTATCCCATCATAAAAGCCGTGTAATTCGTCTCTTCCAGATATCTTAACACAACCCACGTCGCATAATCAAAGCTTTGTTCAATATGTGACGATTGTTGGAAGATAAGGGTAATTAAGTATTAACACAAGCTTCTAATGTCAGCTAAACTGTGTGGTGAAGCATAGGCTTTGGAAGAAGCTAACGTTGTTCATGACTGCCTCATTGCTTCTTAGGTTTCAGATGTTGTATCTTAAAACACCATCACCGAAATGTATTCTCGTTGTGGTTCCATTGATGAAGCATTGAATGCGCCTGATGAAATGTCTGAGAGGGGTTCAGAGACTTGGTGTGTCACGGCCCAATATCTTCCTTCCCCAAAATCCCTAAGCCCGTTAACGTAAAGCCCAACTCTAACCTAAAGAGGAACCCTAAACCCAAGTTTGTGCCACCCTATATATAGAGCACGAGTTAGCAGAGAATGAGAAGGCTAAATCTGACTGCGAAGCTATGTTCAAACCATCCTTGACACCACCCTCAAAGCTAGCAAGCATCAGAGAAGGAAGGAGGACAATTCTGTGTTGAGGTTTTGTGGCTCATTTCTTTTATCATATCGGAAAGATTTACGTGACGGCATTGATATCCCTGGAAAGATCTTGTTGCATAGTTTTCATAGCTTCTTTCGGATTCTGATTCCAAGGTATACTCAGCCCAAAAACCTCTTTCAAAGTTTGCACGAAATTGTAGTTTTCTGTAATAATACTTAGTCTCAGATCTGGTTATGTTTATAGTCTGTAGTCGTTGATGCTAGTTCTAGGATGATTGTTTGATGTGGTTTGGCATGATGAACTGATTGGTATATGGTTATGTGTGAATTATGTTTTGCTATGATATGTGTGTTCATGTTGGATGACGTGGGACTGAGACCGTTGACATGGCGAGCGTGGTGAAGCCCGTTAACTGGCTGACGAATCAGAAGGCGGTACTAGACCTTTTAAGGTGCCTGGCCAGCCAAGGATAGTGTCATGGAATGTTATATGATGTGTTTATGATATGTTATGATGTGTTGTGATATGTTATATGTTTTAGATTTGCTTATGAGTGTTATGTAAGTGTTGTGTTGTCCTGGATTTGGTATTGTGGTTGCAGGTTGTGTAGTGGTGTTGGGAGTCAGTTTGGGTAAAACATGATTTTCCTCACTGAGTAATTCATTACTAACCCCTCTATTTTCCCCCTTTCAGTGTTGTGCAAGTTTTGCTTGTGAGTCAAGTTTGGGTGCGAGACTTAGGGCTCAAAGTGAGCCGCGACGAGTGTTTACAATTTGGTATCAGAGCCTAGGTCAATACCACTCTGGTTCTGACCCGGAGGGTCACCTTTTTCAAAAAAAAAAAAAAAAGATTTTTCAAAGTGTTTTTATGTTTCCAGAAACAATTTAAAATGTTATGGGAAAATGTTTTGATAAATGAGATATTTGAGTGTCTAGAGTCTCGCGCTAGATTGTTTGGTTTGTTAGTAAGTCTTAGGTTGATTGCATAATAATTGCTAGTCCTGAGTGTGATTTATATCTTGTTAGGCCAATGGAGTCCATTAGCTTAGTTCGTTAGTAGTATAGCCCATTACTTTGTCCAATGTCGGAACCACATTTACTTGTGAGTTTGATTGGACAAGTGTAGCGTTTCTAGTAGCAGGTATTGAAGGAGGCAAGGAACATTTGGAACCGAAAAAGCTGCAAAAGTAGAAACTCGAAAGACTTAAATGACTTTTAATGAAGCAAGGACCGATGGACTACATATAGATGTAATGGAAATGACGTTGAAGTAGAAGACGTTTTCGGTGAAAAGGAAAGAAGAAAACTGATAAGAGAAAATGAAGACCATGAGTATTCCTTTTTGTAACATACAAAAGTTAAGGATCAGAGATGTGTTCAGAGAAGAGAGGATCCATTGCAGACTATATGAAAAAGGGAAAGGAGCGCCTAAAAATTTGGAAAAAGGTTAATCATACAAGACAATAATGCAAATTAAATGTTATGGAGATGATGACCTTTAAAAGGGAGACCACCTAGTACGAGATCGAGGGTTTGAGAACTACAACCGCAGTGTCGAGTAGAAGCCGAGACATAGAAGAGTCGTAAAAAATGTAACAAGAAGTATATTTGAGTATCAAGACCATTAAATTATTACAGTTGGTGTGATGCTTATGCGGGGAGGAGACGTAACATCACTGGATTGTTAGCAATAACTAAAACAATTGTTGGAGACGCTGGAGATACTAAAGTAATCACCAATAAACCATGAGCCGAGTAAGGGAAAGTTAAAATAATAAGGATAGACGGAGCCGTAGTGTGGAATTTTGTTTCATCACCAAAATATTAGTGGAAGCATGCAATGTAGAATGATACATAACTATTGGGAGAAACCTATTTTGCTAACATTCATCGACCAAATTGGAAGGAGTTAAGGGAAGTTTTGGGTATCATCAGGAAGGCTACATTATAAAAGGTCCACATGAATTAACGGTTGGAGAAATCATAGTTAAGTCTACGTTTATAAACACTCATGTGAGTTGATTAGAAACCATCAGAATTACAAATTCAGGAAGACAAATTTGCAGTAGTTTCACGAGATTTAAGAAGGATTAAAAGGACACTAATGTTGCCAAAACTATAACAGTGGGCCTGGTAGTATGTCAGAGTTAATGTTCAATGTTGGAATTGAAAATTTAATAGTTAGCTCGTTATTTACGTTGGTTGGTTAGATTGTTTTATAATATTGTAACCAGATCCGGTAGGAAAAACCGTTCAGAGGGTTACATGCACATTGTCGAGTGCACCATTCTTGTTTGTATTGTTTTTGTAACTAGACTAGGTGAGAGAATGTCGTTCGGAGGGTTACATGCACGTTTTCAGGTGCACCAAGTTTATGTTGCAGCGAAACCCGTGATTGAAAATTCTGAGTGAGATAGTTGCATGCACGTCACGCTCACCATATCAAGTTAAAGAAAGATTTTTGTCGATAGTCGTACATGACGTGCTCTGAGCCAAATGAATCGAAAAGATAACAAGTGCGGTGTGAGATCAAACTGGCATTGACTTCAGAGATATTGATATGCAAACCATAATGGTAACCAAGTTAGACCGTTTATTAGTTGAAAGCTTCAAAACTTATTGAAATGAGTTGTTACAACAGTGAATATATGCTTCCGTATTATTTCAGAGGACATGCGACCATGAAAAAGGAAATGATGGCTAGAACCTCGCTACGAAAATGATTTTTGTTAAGCTTCGAGGAAAATAAATTAGTACGGGTAAATCGTAGATGGAATAATTGCAAGTAGCAAATTTTCGGTTGGTGCTTATACGCAAAAGAACGTCTAAGGATTTAAAAGGTCAAAAAGCATGGTTAGAAAGTTGTTGACAGATGGATGAGTGTTCAGAGAAAGACAAGTATATGGCTACAGTTCAAAGTGACAAGAACGATGAGTTATAGCAAATGTCTAATACCACGGAAATGTATAATGTCGATGACCTTATCAGAACTAGAGGACATCTCAAAACCATAGAAAAAATAAATTATTTGAGGTGTGGTAGAAGACAAGTGGGGGAGAATCACACACGCATATTCGAGGACGAATCTATTTTTAAGTGGGGGAGTTTGTCACCGCCCAATATCTTCCTTCCCCAAAAGCCTTAAGCCCGTTAACATAAAGTCCAAGTCTAACCTAAAGAGGAACCCTAAACCTAAGTTTTTGCCACCCTATATATATATAGCACGAGTTAGCAGAGAATGAGAAGGCTAAATCTGACGGCGAAGTCTGTTAAAACCATCCTTGACACCACCCTCAAAGCTAGCAAGCATCAGAGAAGGAATGAGGACAGTTCTGTGTTGAGGTTTTGTGGCTCATTTTCCGATCATATCCGTAAGAGTTACGTGACGGCGTTGATATCCCTGGACAGATCTCGTTGCATAGTTTTCAGAGCTTCTTTCCGATTATGATTCCAAGGTAAACTCAGCCCGAAAACCTCTTTCAAATTTTGCACAAAATTGCAGTTTTCTGTAATAATACTTAGTCTCAGATCTGGTTATGTTTACCGTTTCAAGGTGTAGTATTTGGGGAACGGTTGCGATCAGATCCAAAGGAATTATAAAACGTTCTTGGTATCACTGGATAGCCCTTGCAACCTAGCTTCTGTATCAACTCTCAGATCATTAATAGAAGGTAAAATAGAACTGAAATTTGTGTCCAAAGTTGCTAGGAAAATCACTGTTTCTGAAACCCAGACTGAGATTCTGTTTTGCACTTTTACCCAGTTTCGTGGAGCTCTTTTGTTAGGCAATTATCTTACCGTACAGAAGGATTTAGTTCACGTTGTTTATATCTGTTCAAAGGTCATACATCCAGGAATCCATAACAGGTCATGACGTCTCGGATTGAGGTATATTATGGAAGTTATTTATGTTTCTTCTTGGACAAGAAACTGTCTGTTTATTTGAAACACAAAATCCTAAATTGTGCAGGAAGACAGATCCGGAAATCTTTGTTATGATTTTAATGTTTCCATTCGGAGATCGTTGTAGCAGTGTCCAGAGAGCGTTTGACCCCGCTCTAATAGGCTAAGGTGAGGAGGAGATTTTACCGGGATTCTTAGCATTTCTATATAGTGTGTAATCGTTGATGCTAGGTCTAGGATAATTGTTTGATGTGGTTTGGCATGATGAACTGATTGGTATATTGTTATGTGTGAATTATGTTTTGCTATGATATGTATGTTCATGTTGGATGATGTCGGACTGAGACCGTTGACATGGCGATCGTGGTGAAGCCCGTTAACCGGCTGACGAGTCAGGAGGTGGTACAAGACCTTTCGAGGTGTCTGGCCAGCCAAGGATAGTGTCATGGAATGTTATATGATGTGTTTATGATATGTTATGATGTGTTATGATATGTTATATGTTTTAGATTTGCTTATGATTGTTATGTATGCTAGTGTTGTGTTGTACTGGATTTGGTATTGCAGTTATAGGTTGATTTTCATGGTACATTATGATGAGGTTCTTAGCCAAGAACAGAGAAGGCGAGCTGGCAATAGATGTCTTTGAACGTTTCAAAGAGCAAAAGAACAAACCTGACAAGGCGGTGTTTCTTTTGTGTGCTTCCCGAGGGGACATTGACGAAAGGAATATTGCATTTGGAGTCTTTGGGACCATCCCTTCCGTAGAAGAGCGTAACCGAGATGGGGTCATTTAGATGAGGCATTGGAACTGAGTGTTCAAGTGTGGGAGACACTGATGGATCTTTGTTGGACAGAGAGGTTTGCCGACTTATTGAAGAAAACTTGATGCCCACAAGAATGAACAAAGAGTCAAATGTAGGCCTTGTATTAGCAGTGAAAGCATCAGTACCAGAGAGAAAGTAGAGGAAATGATGAGAAGACGTTGAAAAAGGAGAGAGATAACCAGGAGACAATTGATACAGCTAGAATCGAGACAGTACCACCATTTCAAAAATGGGGTCTACTCCTGCAGAGATTACCGGTAAGCTCTTTGATTCTTCAAAGTCTATCATTCTCCAGAAAATATATTCATGTACACATGGTGATTTCCCCTTGTGTTAAGAGTTTTCCTAGTTTCTTGTATAAAAATGTCGTCATTGTTGTTCGAGAAAACGTCAAAGAGACGCGGATGAAACTAGGCTGCTATCTAAAACAATAGACTCAGGCCTAAGTGGATACAGGTCGAAACCAGGTGGAGAAGACATGACATAGTCTGAAGGAAAGGAAGATGACCCTGTCTCTGATGTTGGTTTGAAGTGCATGTTGTCTCCATAAATATTAGGATCTGAGATGCTCTGTTGTATCTCAGTCTTTCCTTCTATCATCTTCACAACGTTTGACATACGTGGCCTTAGTGTCGGAGACTTGTTTGTGCAAAGAAGCCCAACTTTGATCATTCTCTCTGCCTCGGCTATGTCTAACTTTCCTTCTAGCTTCGAGTCTATAATCTCTGCAAAATCCCCTTTCTTCTGCAGCAAGAAGGCCTGAAACAGAAATAAGAAGGAAAGTTACTCAACAATGAACAAGAAAACCTTGAATGAAGATATATAAATATGTCAGCACCCAGTCAATGAGGCCAACACAAGAGTCATATTCTGGTGTGTAGTTTGCATTGCTCTTCCCGCTGACAATCTCCATTGCCACAATGCCGAAGCTATAAACATCTGCCTTTTCTGTTAGATATCCTCTCAATGCATATTCAGGAGCCATATATCCTCTGCAACCAAAAACATCAAACTCCTTATTACTTCCAACTTATTCAACATATCATAGCTCTATATAACCTTACATTGTTCCTGCGATTCTGGTACTAATGTGACTCTTGTCATTTTCGTGCAGTCTAGCCAATCCGAAATCCGAGATCTTAGCGTTAAGGTCCTTATCTAACAGTACATTCGTTCCTTTGATGTCTCGGTGAATGATCTTAACCATTGATTCCTCATGTAGAAACGTAAGTCCTTTTGCTATTCCTACGCATATCTTGTGCCTTGTTTTCCAGTCAAGTCCCTGACTATTCTTTCCTGCAAACGAGTTTACGCAGATGAGAGCTAAAGTCACCATCTTCATCTGTTGAAAACTGGAATTGAGCTTACCGAACAATGCACCAGCGAGGCAATTGTTTTCCATGTATTCATAAACAAGAAGCAGATGGTTTTTCTCAGCACAGCATCCATAAAGCTTCACAAGATTTGGATGCTGCAAGCAAGCAATCATGCCAATCTCATTGACGAACTCTTTGTTTCCTTGTACTGATCTTGAAGAAAGCTGTTTTACAGCAATCATTGTTCCATCTGATAGCTTTCCCTGTATTTAGAATCCGTCTCTTAATATCTTCTTAATCTTTTTTTGTCTAAGATTTGAGACTAACTTCTGTACCTTGAATACAGATCCAAAGCCACCTTCTCCAATCTTGTTTGCCTGGTCAAAATTGTTTGTTGCGGCTCTGAGTTGCCTCAAAGTGAACGCACCTGTTTTAACGAGTAGACTCGTTTGAGTGTTTCATTACTACATTCGACGGCTTTGTTAAACTTTGTCTGTTTGAAACTGTACCTCTATCTCCTCTGCTATCCCTAACACATCTCCTCCAGCAAAGAACTCCCAAACAAAAGAAAAGAAGACAGAGTATCGAACATGACACACCGATAATGAGAGAGTACTTTCTTGTTCTACTATGTCTTTGTACTGGAATCATCTGCGGAGAAACTGAAGGAAGGATCATCAGACTTATAATAACTTGATAAAAAAGGAAGCACTAATCTCTTACCACCACATTCAGGTTGTGAACCTGAAACCAGAATTACAAGAAGTATTAGATATATTAATATGATCCTGTAACCAATCAAGCTAAATGTTAGTTGCTCTCACATACTAGGACAAACTGAAATTGCGGAGATTAAAGATCCATAGTTCCCTCTACGGGGAATGATCGTTGTGCCTTTTCCTGCCCAATACAATCGTATCTCTAACGAATTATCTGTTACCGTTGTGTTCACTTCTTTAGTAACTTCCTTGTGAGTTCCATTAGCCTCTTCTCTGATACTAAAATCTTCCCAAACCAACTTCCCCTGCAAGATGTGAAGGAACACAGATTCATAAGTTGGACCGAAATGCTGAAAAGGGTTACTTTATAATGCTAAATTGTACCTGAACATAAATGTTAAAAAGGCGTTTTGCAAGTATACTATAAGGTTCTTTGTCTGAGAACTGAATCTCGGCGAAATGGAGTTTAACGTTGTAGCTTCCGTTCTCAATGCAAAAGGCATAGTAAGACAAACTCAGGGGAGAACGGCGTGCTGTCTGATAAAGCTCGGGGTATTTGGCTGATACTGAATATTCTGACGAAACCGAATATGTATCTTCGGTTATTGCATCGTCCATAAAGTCACCAGTATTGCTGAATCCCCAGTTGTTACCATGATAATTCGTTGCAGAACCGGTTTGTTCATAGTTATCACCTTGGTAAGTTACAAATCCGTGCGGATTCTTTATAGTCACATCCGCTCCACCGCAGTTTATATGCAGTGACTTGGTATCTGCAGAGAATAAATTGAAATCTAGATTATCTTGAATTATTAGATAGTGGAGAGATCCCTTAAGAAACTTACAGTTCTGACAATAGTCTGCTTCAGAACAAGGAAGAAGTCGAGTTCTGCTTCGTGAATATGAGCTCTTGTATGTGTTCACATTTCTGTCATTATGAGCAAAACGTTTAGGCTACCAAAATTATATATTATAGGCTCAAAACAGTAAAATGTTACACACGTTCGCTCTTTGCAGCTTGAAGACCATGTGAAGTTGTTGTAAGAAAGATCACTGCAGAGATATTTCAATGAGTATTAAACGATGCATAAGTTTGATAATGTTGTTTATAATGAAAGTTGTACATATTTGTGCTTGCAGTGAGGAAAACTCCTGATTCAATATCTCCTGACAGCATATTTCCAGTCAAATATCTGAGACATGTAAACAAAACATACATATAGTTTGTGTGTTTTTTATCAGTCTAAAATGTTTTTCATCGTACACTGAAAAAACCAATGGTACTTACGTGTATTTTGGAGCGTTTGTATCTGTTGGTATTTCTCCAGACAGCCTATTAAACGATACATCGCTACAATGGGAGAAGGAAAAAAATCATAGACCGAATGCGGGTTCTTTAGCAACGCATGAAAACGCATAAATACTGATACTTACAGAGTCATGAGATTGGGAAGTTCCCAGACATTTGATGGGATTGGACCTGATAAGTTCAAGTTACGCAAAACCCTGCAACATTTATCAGTAAAAACCTTGTATGAACTGGAGAAGTAAACATGTTTACCAGAAGAACATTGCTCACAAAAACTGCAGGCTCTTGCTAGATATTTGTGGAACATGGCCAAATCCTGCAATTGTGTCACTAATTCTCCTGAAAATACTCTGAATCAATTTTCAAACGATCAGGGTGTTTATATTAAATATGTTAACTTACAGATCATTCAAATTCTGTAAACGGAATATGGAATCCGGCACAGGTCCTTGAAGGCCACTTGCATATAGTTCTCTGTTTGTAAAGGCGGTACAAGCTTTAGAAATTCTTGAAACTCGGTGTTAACATAAACAAGAAGATTTGCTGTTCGCTTACAATCTTCGAAGTTGTGACCAGTTTCCTATAAACTCTGGGATATATCCATTCAAATGGTTATCGCTTACACGGCTGCAAAATATCAGCATCATATTCAAGAAATGGTTTCCAGAAAATGGGAATGTATCAGTGAGCGGGCATACAAATCTGTGAGCTTTGTTAAGCTGGCTAATGTCGTGGGGATGCTGCCGACAAGTTTGTTGGATGAAAATGCTCTGGGATCAGCAAAATAAGAACATTATAACTTAAGAAAAAAAAAAATGATTAAAGATTCATTCTTCTTACAATACTTCAATGTTAACCAAGTTTCCTAGCTCATCAGGAATAGTTCCAGAGATTTGGTTTGCTTCTATGCCTCTGAGATAACAAGAAACAATCTTCAGTTCAAGAAAACCTGTAATGTCGTAAGATGTGCTAACGATCAGTAGGAAACCTACAGGAAGGTGAGATTTGGAAACTTCCCAACTCCTCGAGGAATATCTCCGGTTAAGCGGTTTGCGCAAAGGGAGCTGGAGAAAACAAAAGACATTCTGAGAACGAGTTTAATCTTTAATGAGCAAGAATCCTTACGAAAGATGAATCAACTCACATGTACTTGAGGTTTGGTAATAAAACCCATTCCATAGGTATTGATCCAGAAAGGTAATTACGGCAAAGATCACTACCAAAAAACAAGATTACTACCAAAAAAAAAAAAAAAAAAANATAATTAAAAATATCTCACATTGTTTCAAGATACGGGAGCTTGACAAATTCAGGTGGGAGTTTTCCTGGTAGACTAAATGTCTTAAGGATACTACAAAAGAAAAATACAATGCATTTTCATTTCACTTTTACTTTTAATAGAGAAAAACAGAGAACGAGACTTACAAGTGAGTGATGTGACAAGTTGTGTTGTTCTTAAAATGACAGTTACATCTGATTGTGCTGTTTTGACCTTCCATNTGACAAGTTGTGTTGTTCTTAAAATGACAGTTACATCTGATTGTGCTGTTTTGACCTTCCATAAGAACATTTTTGGTGATCACAAGGGTCTTTGTGAGACAAGGATCTTCACTTAGGTTCAAGTACTTGACACCGAGTGTCGTTGTAATATCCTTAAGTGCTTCCACTGCATAAACCAAATGAAGAGAGCATTTAAAAACACGAGATCTTTGGTCTTTTACAGAACTTACAGAGATAATCCAATGTGTTATTACATTAAAAACCATTAAATTAACCTTCATTTGGGTGCAGAGAAGGAGTAGCATTAACTGTACAAATCAAGCAGCTAAGAGCAATTAGGGCGCCTACAAGGGGATGCATTTGCAGCTTCATGAGCTTACAGACATGGAAAACTGTGAGCTTGTAAGTATATATATTAGGAAATTTGAGAAAAGTGAGGTGTTTCTTGTAAATAAAGTTACCTGAATTGAGGTTATTAAGTCTGTACACATGGGTTTGTTGCTTGTTAAAACCGGACGAAGGTCTCAACTTTGTCTGTTAATGTTTAGTAATAAGCACCTTTTGTAATTGTCAACAGGCCTTGATTTTCTCATATTATCGTACTGACCACAAAAGGCCAATTCAAATTT
>OVAP01002956.1:0-17892 GCA_900406295.1 Aurinia saxatilis
CGAAAACGTCGCAATACCGTCGCACGTTAGCGACGGTATTGCGACGAAAAAGAACGTTGCTGATTTGCGACGAATGTGCGATGATGTTTGGGATTACACGCACATTTATCTCAAATGCCACGCAGATTTGCGAGGGAAACTCGGCGTCGCAAATTTCCCTCGCAAACGAGCTGTTTTCTTGTAGTGAAACATCTCCGAGAGGGGAGCGGTTTATCTCAAAATGCTCCTCATGTTAGACTGGTTTCCAAGAACTTGTATTTCAGAGATTCTATGTAGCATATTTGACATGATGAAAACACCACATTTGCATGGCGATGTTGTCGTGGTTCTCAAAATTGCTGCTCTTTACAAGGATGATCACGACCGGTTTGATGAGCTTGCCCGTTGTTGACAGGGTCTATGCTACTCCCGTCTAGTGTGTTTTTGGATATCTATTATTTCTTTTTATATTTTAGTTTTTGTGACTTATTATTATTAAAATACAAATTTAATAATTTAAAATGCCAACAAAAAAAAAAAATCAAAATAATTATTATTTCTTTCTTATATCCACACTTTTTCGGTTTATTATATACATCGTACAAAACCTCTTCATATCTAATAATAATCCAGACGTTAAAAATGAACTATGTAATTTATAATGGGATATCCGTAGCTTAATAGTTTGTTGATTTTATATTTATGCCTCGATGTATTGCAAACATAATCGTTGCTGAAACATTACGATTAATAAAAGCTTCTAAGACGTTAAGAAAAAAAAAAGGTATATATATTTTTGTATACTGAGGAGTCACCACACAAAATTATAATCCTAGTAAACCTCATGTAATATTATAATTAATTAATAATTCCATAAAAAGCGGTGAAAGTAGACATTATTTGTTCGAATTTTGTAAACCCAATGGTGTACAATACGCGTGGACCTAACGTATAGCCAAAGCAGACTGCTTATCAGTTATCACAGAATCAGGGAAGAACATAATCAAATCGAACCGAAACGCATAGAATACACAGAGAAAACGCAGAAAAAAGCAACGTGAAACGTATTCATACCATATTGGACATTGAACTGATTTTTTATTACTAGAAAACTTTAAGAGATAGATGTCAAATGATGGAAAATGATAGGAAAGGTCAATGAGATTCGTATCAGGGTGACTCCTCGGTTTCCGAAACATTATTTCAATCCAAATATATAGAATCCAGAGGCCAGAGGCACGTAGAATCTAGGTAACCATTACTTTAAGTCTTTTTAGTTTCTAACATTCCTTTAGTATAATGCCGGCCCAGCGACTCGTTATTCAGACGGTACAACTTTAATGCAAGCGTAGACGCGAAATGAGTGTTAGCACAAGCAATGAAATGAGTGTTAGCACAAGCAATGAAATTGTGATACACTTGAATTGCACTCGATGAGCGATCTCACTCTAATCTCCGACGGAGAAGAAGACGCCACTAATCCACCGTGCAAGACGGCTCGAAAGAACCCACCCCCGGGTTCTGTTTCGACTCCTATGTTGATCAACGAAGATATCACTGCAACTAGAGGTTCCATTTCCGGTAGACCAGTGATATCTCTTGAGTCTGATTCTGAAGACGCCAACGACGATGTCGTTGCAAAATTATCTTTGGAGAATAATAACAACACCGACTGGATATTTTAGTTATACGTTTTGCGAAGTTGAGAGTCCCATTCAACACACCTCTATATCCAGATGTTGTCTTCTCTGTCCAGAAGGTATGTCCATAGTACTTGGGTGAGTTTGCGATCCTCTATGAGCTTAGAAACAGTATTGACCTCCTCTTTTGTCTCTTCAAAGTCCTTTGAAGAGATTTCTAAAGCGATATCCTGTAAAAAACGAAAAGTCAAAAGAGGGAACGAATAAACAAATTGGTGGTTATATATATAGGGATTACAAGGTGACTGAAAAAGAAGTGTGGATTGATCGCTGACGAAGCTCTTTTATTGTTGACAACTAAACTCACGAGCAATACAACCATTTGTTAGTTTAACTCGAGAAGTTCCAATCTTCCGACATTCGGAATTTTGATAAAGATGTTATTCTTTCCATCTCCAAATTCAATGAGACTATTCTGTAATTTATAGTATATTTGAAGACGGATATTAATGTATTATTAATAGTGTATGTTACAGAGAGACATGTGGTATCCTCTGAGTTATCTCACTGTTTAAAGTCATCTAAATTTTGTAAAAGTGTGACAAAACTGAATTGAATTTTCTTTTCTTTATTTAGACACAGAGAATGTAAAGTCATATCAAATCAAACAGCTTGCAAATTGATAGATTATTATGTATGTATTATAAATTGTGCCTCAAAAAGCCGAGTTAGCAACCATGCGCTACTGAAAGGATCCGTCACGTCTCACAAAAAGTTAGTCCATGATTCAGGGTACCGATCAAAGGAACCGTCTATATAAATACGTCATTCGTATAGGTTATCCAGCGATGCCTGGACGTCGCATAGAGTCGCCGTTTATCGCAACACTATTTCATAGCCTCGTCATTTTATCACAGAACACAGAACAACAAAGCAAACTAAAAATGATAGATATCCAAACAAAGATAATATAAATAGACATAACTAATGTTATAGAATGATCAAAATAGACAAAACAACTTGAATAGCATATATATACATGTTTTGATCTGATATGTAATTGTACCAAGTTAAAACTTCATGAATCTAGCCGGAGTCTAGCTGGAGCCTTGCCGGAATCTAACTGGAACCTAGCCGGAGTGCAGCCAAAGTTCAGCTGAAACGTGTCATGTTGAGTGTGAGCCGAGGGAGAGTTACCCCTGTTTAATTATGGTGTTTATGTCTAAATAAAGTTTGCTTAGAGGGTACAGATGGTTATAATGATGCAGCAGTTTTATATACCTAAGCTTAATTGTTTGGCTGCTTTTACATAGTTTTACTAACTTTCCTTTGACGTATATGGATCAGTTGGCACATGACTATTCGTTCTTTACTTAATTAAGAAGGCAGATTAAATTTGTTGATTATCTTGAATAACTCAAGATGGGCTCAACGCATGCAGCCGCGCTCATTCTCTAGTTCCACAACAGTGTGATCGAGTCTGCACTAGGGTTTACCCCTAGTCTGGAGTATCCGTTGAGGCAGTTTATTTTGAGTTATTTTGAGTCTGGAAGTGTCAGTCTGCCTAGGAAATGACAATTCTCTGAAGAGTAAATATTTTTTTACTTGAGAATGATCTCAAAATGACAGTCCTCTTATTTCTTTGAAGTGACGTAAGTTTCGCAATGTTTTGCTTTTTTTTTATTGGTTTTTGTATATATATTTCTTCAATAAAATATATATATATATTAGAAAATCATATGAAAAGCTCCAGGAACTATCAATAACAAAAAACTATAACTTACACTCCACCATGTCCGTGCGGCATTCTGGAAAAAGGAAAGATGGGCCGTGGCAGAGGAAGTTCGATACACGTAAGACAGAGATTGTTCTTAAGTCTAAAAAGTATTTGCGTATAGCGAATTGTCATTTCATAGGCGACGGAGAATGCAAAGGCATGATGACTATACTTATAATAACTACGCAGACCGATGTAAATATTATATCTGAGATTCTATATATAATGCCCGAAGGACATCACATATCAATATCATCACGAACGCTTTTGTTCATTTTCTAGTTTTCGATTTCAACCGTGCCTGCTACATATGCTGTGTAGATCTAAGGAGTATCTCCTTTGTTTTCTGGACAGAGGAATAAAAATAATTAGTCTATACGTCATGGCTGCAGTTAAAGATTTTGGAACTCATATATCAAGTCTTCAGCCTACGCCGCCACCACGTGTATCTGAAATCCATTGGAAGATAGAGGTCTACAGAACCCTTCCCCTACGATGTTTCCACGAGTACGACCACTAACGGCTGAACCAGATCCTCCTCCGCAACAACCAGAGGTTTGAATTCCTAGCCACACAACATCCCAGCTTCCTCCATATCCGTGAACGCAAAATTTCATATCTTAAATTTACAACGGAGTTCGTCGGAGCACGTGCAAAGTAAAGATTGTGGAATTCATATCAACTTCCCCCGATGCTCGTATGAGCTTTGCTGTTGTCAATGCGGTAAATCTTTTGCGGACAACTGATATGTGCTACATGAGTCTTGCAAACCTAAGACTGTGTGGAGCTCATATCTATGGCCGCAAAAGGTTTACAACATTGACACAACAATGCTCATATTAGTATTTTGGTCCGTTGATATGAGCTCCATAATCTTTAATTTGCATATGCTCAAAGGATCGCTTCCTTTTCCCTTGCGTTCACTATTAGTCTTATTCAGTGTTTTCTACCCACCCACCTGTATGTTGTCTACTCTAAGGATTATATATGAGCTCTAACGAACCGCGTTATCCTTTATTTCTGTTTGTATGGTATCTCGCTTCAATCTTGTATTACGTCGAAAATAAAAAATACATTCAGTTTTTTGACCGAAAAAGATTGTAAATGAAAGGTTATACTTGCGAAATTCGAGCTCTACATATATATTTTGAATACGATAGTTAGGCTTAGACCACGTCGTGTTTGCTTATCATCGGCGGTAACTTAGCCAGATGATTAGAGAAGGTCCGTAACAATTAATGTTACAATGTATATTACATTATGCCTAATACAAAATTATACGCATCCGAACTGTTTGATTTGACAAAACTCTACCTTCCCCGCTATTTATGAAACTAAAAGTTCATATTAATTACCTTTCAAGTAAAGTAAGGAGGGTAAAATTAGAGCGGTAGACGAGGGGATGGTTCAGCCGTTCAGGATTTATTATTTTGCAAGGTGAATTTGTTGGGCGCTTTGTGTGTGGGAGTGTCAATCTATTTCGCGTCTACGCTTTATTTGGGTTATGTCTGCTCGCATGCGCAACATATGTTCCATTGTTCAATGCAGCAAGAAGAGCAGGCAACATGTAAATTCTCACACTGAGAAGCAAATTGACCACGTAATTAGTTTCTTATACAATAACAGAGAGTAGAGACATAGCAATGCAATAACGTAAACCAGAAAGAATATGCAGCGCATTCAAAAAAAGAGAACCTGGTAGATTGGGCCGGTAAGTGCGTGAGGGCAAACTGGACAACCTAGGACACTCGTGTCCAACAGCCACATCATTCCTTCTATGGGCACTTGTCTGGCGCATCTCCAAAGAGGTTTTAACCCTAAGGTGAACGTCTAACAATTTTGAAGACAGAGGATGAGAATTACATATTACATGGTGTCATTATCCTATAGTCTCGAGACTCTCAATCTCGTAGACAACGGGGTCTATTATCTTTGGGGTTTGTACATCAAGAGATATGGAAAACAACGGGCTCTCCATAACGTCTGCCTCGAGGGCACAGACGGTTATTAAGATGCAGCTGTTGCATATACCTAAGCTTAATCGCCCCATAAGTTCTCGTATGCTTTAACGTAGTATTACTAGCTTTTGTGTGACGTATATGGGGCAGCTTAGACATGAGTATTTGTTCTTTACTTTATTAAGAAGGCAGATCAAATATATATAAAAATAAGATGGAAATTTGTTGATTAGTACTCGAATAACTCCAAATGGGCACAACGCACACAGCGCTCATTCTCTAGTTCCGCAACAGTAATATAAAAAAGAAATGTATTTCATATTATTTTCTTTTCACAAAATTTTTAATGTATATTTTGAACTCAAACGTCCGACATACATACTGAACCTGCCTACGGATTATATCGCACTCAAAGTTATTAAAATAAGAAAATATGAAATGAACCGGGACAAATAAACTGATGGTGAGTGCACCTGACAGGGAACCTGCAGAAAGCAAAGCGGCAAGCATATCCTTCCCAGAGATGCTCATACAAGTATCTTAAAAGTATTTCATTGTATTATAACCTAATTTAGCTATATAATTATATGGAAGTGTTTTTTTTTATTAAATTGAAAAGGTTTAAAGGTTTCAAGAAATCGTATAGTTTTGCCTGTGTTGATTGGTTCCATACTTCCATCTGTTGGTAATATACTGAATTTACAGAAACGCAGAGACACTTGAACCCAATGAAGACAACTAGAGCATGCAAGCGGAGTGTAGGACGCATTAATATTTTCATCTAGAGATATAACTGTTGAATTTGTATAACGCAGACTCTTTATTTCAAACATATTGTATTATATATCCGTTTATTATAAACTAATTCACTTAAACTAATTGACACTGCTCATCACACCTTATCTGCGCCAATATTAGGTTTGACCTAACATTTTACGGCTTCTAAAAACTATACGTACCTTGCAATTGTAATCATAGAATTACGATTTTTAACAAAGCAAATATGATGTTTAAAGAAGAAAAATGTCTATAAAGAAAATTCCATGAAAATATAGATTGGTTAACCATTGTATATAGTTTATGACACACACCCGCATGAAAATATTAAGCAATATTCTTACTTCTGAATTGAGTCCTAGAAGCAAAGTTATTTAACAAAGCAGTGAAAGTATTGCACGCAAAAAAAAAAAGATAGTTCATTGTCTTCCAAATAGCACGTTCCTCGAGTGATTTGAGACGGGAATGGGCTGCTTCATTATCGTCTATATGTTTGGATCGAACCCTGGAGGGTAAACGAACCCAGTAGCCCAACTTGTTCCTTCCTTGTATCCATCCTTAACATCTTTAATGAAATTCCAGAACTTATTTCTGTCAAAAAAAATTATTATAATAGCTTGTTAAGTCTGTTCTCATGTAAACCAATTATCTAATTACTGAACAAAATAACTATCAAGTCAGTCAACAAATACATAACGGTACTTACAGGTATTGAACAGACTCAACCTCAAATAGATCCTCAGAATCAAACTCACACATCGAGAATTTAGGATGACCTTCCAACACAAAGTCACCTAGGTATATATAAATTCGTAAGTGTAAAATCATACAAATTTTCAATTACTTTCCAATCATCTTCTACCAAAAAGGGGTCGAAATATTCAGACAACTGATGACCAACGGTTGCTTGAATCATATATCCCTACGACAGAAAGATATAAATGATCAAGAGATTGTAAAAACACCGACTTCGCATAAATCCTAGCAATAGAGGGATATACATTATAACTTACCAACTTATTGGCGAGAATCACTTGTAACTCGTTTTGTTCCTCTGGGGTTTGAGTCGTCCATTTCCTTACGATCCTAACCCTAATCACAATGTCCTCTCTCCATGGATTTAACTGTGAAAGCAATGTACTTCTCACCATGATTTCACTTGGGAAAGTGAGAAATGAGACGTTACAAAAAAAAATTGATGTTTAAAAACATATATAGAAGCGATAAGACATTGAGTAGTGGGGATANGTAGAAGCGATAAAGACGTTGAGTAGTGGGGATAACGCATCCTTTAACATACCAACCTCCAGAAAAAAACCCGTCGAGTTAGTTACGACAGCAAACGGTTGAGTTCAATATTAAATTTTTTTATAAAGCCACTTAATTACCATAATTATTATATCATCATAAGACATACTGTATAAGCTAAGATAAATATAACATAAATGACTGATAATAAAGGACAACAACCAAACCGATATGAAATAAAATATATTTATATTAGAAAATCATAAAACTCTCCAGCAACTATCAATAACAAACAAAACGCACAGTCCACCATGCCCGTGCGGTGGAGTAGTGGATTCGTGCAACAGAAGTCAATGAAGACTCTACCCGGACTTCAGCAAAATTCTAACACCAGTTGCGCACCAAAGAACGACACGCAGTAACAGCGCAGAGTTCAAGCAGGGCTTAATGGTTTTTTAAAAATCGTAATTTCTCTGCTTTTTATTGGGCTGTGGATACATACATATATATTTATTTTTCATCTAAAATTTTTATTAGGCATGCGCTAAACAACAAAGTATGAAGGCAAAGGCTTGAGGCTCACAGAAATGGCCCTAGAGTCCAAAAGCCGGAGGACACAGGAACGTCCCCGGACAAAGTCTAGAAACGAGGATCCAAACAAGCTGAAAAACACAGAACAACAAAGCAAACTTAAAAAAATAAAATAATAATCTAGAATAATGAATTGGCCTAAAACAGGGTAATTGTAAATCAAGTACTAAAAATGATTGATATCCAAATAAAGATAATATAAATGGACAAAACTAATGTTATAGAACTTAAAAATAGACAAAACAACTTGAATAGCATATATATATATATATATATATATATATATATATACATACATGTTTTGATCTGATATATAATTGTCCCAAGTTAAAACTTCATGAATCTAGCCGGAGTCTAGCTGGAGTCTTGCCGGACTTTAGTTGGATTCTAGCCGGAGTGCAGCCAGGGTTCAGCTGAAACGTGTCATGTTTAGTGTGAGCCGAGGCAGAGTTATCCCCTGTTTAAAAATGGTGGATTTGTCAAACAAAATACACGTAGGACACATTTATTTAACCTCTTCGCTACTGTACCGACTGGGTATGGAAGCCTTGCATCCGGTTCTTTAACATAAGCATTATAACCATTACGACACACAATTCACACTGTCGAATATTACTACATTATTAATTAACCACAACTTCATTACATTCAATTGTTATTATCGATCCGTTCCGATCCGATCCGCTAGAAAACAAACAAAATTCTAAAACTATACAATAAAACACAAATGATAATTCATATGTTTGTTAAAACATAAACTTATATGATCTTCAAATCTCCGTTCGAGCCTTTCAATACAAAACCGAAGTGCTCCATGGCTATCGGGGTTTCCCGGATGGTTGTACTCTTGTTTACTTCTGAAATAATGCAATTGCAACTCTCAAATAGTGGAAGGTCTGTTAGATTATTCAAACATCTCTGTGTGCAGTAGTATTATCAAGAAGAAATACTCTTTTTAAAAACAAAATTTTAATGTATATTCTGTACTCAAAAGTCGTACTTAATTATTCGAGATTGTTCTTTAGTTAAAAAAAGTAATATTTGCGTTTAGTGAATTGTCATTTCCAAGGCGACGTAGAATACAGTAGTACTAAGAAGAAATACATTCTTTTTTTTTTCTTTTTTTTACAGATTTTAATGTGTACTATTACTATTTGCAAAATAGTATTTTGTACTCAAAAGTCATACTTAGTCTTTCGAGATTGTTCTTTAGTCAAAAAAGTATTTGCGTTTAGCGAATTTTCATTTCCTAGGCGACCAAGAATGCAGAGTCATGGTGACTATACTTACAATAACTATGCAGACCGATGCAAATATTATTTATGAGGCATGATATATATAATGCCCGAAGGACATCTCTTATGCAATGCCTTACCCAGAGAAGTAAAGTCATATACTGTACTACAAAAATTTTACTATCTCTTATCTTCAATTTCGCTTTCGTTCGCTGTTCCAGTTTTCGATTTCAACCGTTACTCGGTTTTTGCAGATTCTTATAGCTAAACGCAGTGTGCCCGTCGCAGATGCTGTGTAGGTCTACCGAGTATCTCCTTTGTTTTACCAGAGTTCAGAGGAATAAAAATAATTAGTCTATACGTCATGGTTGCAGTTAAAGATTTTGGAACTCATATCAGTTTTTCAGCCTACGCCACCCCTTGTATATGAAGTCCGTGGGTAGATAGAGGTCTACAGATTACTTCCCTTGCGATGTTTCCATGTCTCTGGCCTCTAACGACTGAACCAGATCCTCCTCCGCAACAACATAGGCTTGAATTCCTGGCCACGCAACAAACCCCGACCTCCTTCATATCTGTGAATGTGAAATCTCATATTTTAAATATGTATATATGGTAGTAATGCGTCCACAATTTACAACGGAGTTCGTCGGAACACGTGCCAAGTAAAGATTGTGGAACTCATATCAACTGCCCACGATGCTCGTATGAGTGTTGTCGTTGTGAATGCGGTGAATCTTCTGCGGACAAGTGATATGAGCTACACCAGTCGTGCAAACCTAAGATTGTGTGGAGCCATATCTATTACCCGCGGAAGATTTACCGCATCGACACGGCAACATTCATATTAGTATTTTGGGCAGTTGATATGAGCTCCATAATCTTTAATTTGCATATGCTCCAATGATCGCTTCCTTTTCCCTTTCATTCACTATTAGTCTAATTCTGCGTTTTGGACCTACCCTCCTGTATGCTGTCTATTCTTTAGGATTATGACCTTACCTAATTTAAATAGGCATTTCTTATATATTCTTTATTGTTATTTCTATGATATCTCACTTCAATATTGTATCACGTCGAGAATTAATAAACACATTCAGTTATCGGCCGGAAAAGATTTTAAATACATATGAATATTGGCATATATATAACGGCTAGGCTGAGAGTGCGTCGTATATATATGTAATTCCCAATTGTATGTGTAGCTAATTTGCTAATCGGCATCCGAACTGTTCGATTAGACAAAATTGTACCTTCGCTGCTTTCTAAGAAACTATAAATTCAAATTAATTACCTTTCGGTAAAGGTAGGGAGTGTAAAATCAGAGCAGTAGCGGAGGGGATGGATCAGCCTTTCAGGATTTATGATTCTGCAAGGTGACTTGGTAAATTAATAATTTTTAAATGTCCCAACATTAACAGTGATAGAGGTTTTACTCTATAGTCATGAAAATGCTTTTAAATTCGAACTGTACGAGTTGACAACAACACAAACACCCTTTCACTGCTTTGGATTTTTTCTTATTGGACGTTAAACAGTTTTTTTCTTAAATGAAAACTTTAAGAGACAGATGTGAAATGATGGAAAATACATGAAAGGTAAATGAGATTCCTAGCGCGGGTGACTCCTCGGTTCTCATAACATTTTTCGATGAGAAAGAAACGTGGTATGTTTAGTGAGAGCCGAGGCAGAGTAAATAGTGGATTAGATGATTTGTGCAACAAAAGTCAACGAAGACTCCACCCAGACTCTAACTCTAGTCTAACAGCAGTTGCACACCACATAATTACCACATAATGTTTTTTTTTTTGTATATGAAACCACCACCTAAAGACCATATAATGTTACAATGTATATATCTGTAATACGCAATTGTAGATGTAGCTGATCTGCCAATCTGCATCCGAACTGTTCGATTTGACAAAACTCTACCTTCCCCGCTTTTTATGAAACTAAAAGTTCAAATTAATTACCTTTCGGGAAAGGTAAGGAGGGTAAAGATCAGAGCGGTAGCGGAGGGTATAACTAATTTTTGAACAGTCTTAGTAATATACTATAACAAAAAAATTTATACAAAATTGGCCGCTAAAGTGGATATTATAAAAAAGGCCGCAAGCTCAGGCTTGGTATGCTTGGGTTCATGGCCACCCACACCATCTTATTCCAATTTTTTCTTCTTTCTAATAAACCTAACTTGGTATTAGTTACAAAAATATTGTTACTAACATTCATAATTAAACATCATCTGATTTCTTAGTGCGTTAGCCGGATGTTAAGCAACCACACACGCTCTACGACAAGGTGTTAAGCAACCTATTAGGCAAAAAAGGCAGACGAATGGAGAATTTATTGTTTGTCTACACTCTACATCACATGTGCAGCATTCACGAAGAAGTCCAGATGAACTTATGCAGAACATTGGAAGAAGTGCATATCTTACAGTAAATATGTAATTTTTCTACTTTCACGAATCCTCATAGTTCCTCTCATCGACCAACATATGTCATGCGATCCCTTTGTATTGTACTCTTTGTTCTAGCCATGTATCTCGAATTTTTCTTCACTCTCTTTTTGGAAGGTAAACAAGCTTCTAAACAACAAAATATACTATGCATATAGACAGTGTTTTGGCGTATAGACAAATGTTAAAAGTGGGTTATTCTTCGTTTGAAGTGGAATCCTATTTTCGCTGCGTAAACGCAGACCTCCACGAGTATATTGCAGCAAATATTAAATCATATTCTTAAAAAGGAAAGATGGGGCTGACCAGTTATTCCATAGCTAAGAGCATCTCTATTGCTGAGACCAACACAAGCTCATAAGACATTTTTTAATATTAAATTTATTATTAATTTAATAATTGAGTTTTATAGCTAAGAGCATCTCCGTTGTGCTTGCTCTAAACTACTTACATCGTCTCCTATCCTACTTACCTAATCTCATTTCCTTTTTGTTAGGTAAACATGGTTAATGACTTTATTTCCTTTGGTAAATATTTTATTCAGTTTTAAAAAATGACATTGATATTTACCAATTTAGGCTGTTTAAATGTTAATAACCAACCATACATACTAAACATCATCCTATACTAAAACAACTAATCAAAGGTATTAATGAATGTTAATTTAGTACAGATTTTGAAACAACTAATCAATGCAGCAAGAAGAAACGTCTCATAACTAAGAGACTTTTAATACTCATCTATGAGACTCAATTGATAGTTGCCCTATTCTAATGGGCCAATTGTTTTTTTCTATATTTCCTTTTTAATTTTATCTCCAAAGTAAATAATAATGAATGATAAAATATTCATATGAGACTTTGATAGAGTCTCACTGATAATGATGCTCTAACCACTGTTTCGCACCACATAACGATCACTCAGTCAGAGAGCAGAGTTTAGGCATATATGAATTTAGATACGGCTATATCGAGCACTTAGATCGAGCATGTCTGTGTACATCAAATTTTGAGCAGCGGTAGGCCCTTTTATTTGTGCTGTCCCAGAGCGTAGCGGATTCCATTTGAAGTTTCTTCTTTGCTTTAGGATGATTCTCCGGGGATGTCGGACTACGCGGTGATTTTGAGCTGGTCATCCTCTGGGATGGAGGCTCGACTCTACGTCTACTGACTGCTGTCGGCGTACTCGGTGATCTTGACGCTGGTCTGCTTGTCATCTTTGGAGATGGTGTAGTCGGTGAAATAATCACCCTCGTTTTCTTCTGTCTAGATGGCGTACTCTGTTTCGTTTTGTTCCGTCTAGCCATAATACTCTCCTTTCTTTTCTTCTCTAAGAACGTAGTGCTATTATTCGTTTTCTTTTTCCGTTGACCACGTTTGCACCGCTTAGCCTTTTCAACAACAGATCTGTATCTCTTCAGTTTCGGTCTGCCCGGAAGTGATTTTACGGGTGGTGGCAGACAACGTTTATTAAGCACTTCTGGTGGTGGAAGCAACTCTATGTCTCGAGGATTTATAACTTCTAAGTACGTTGAGTAATACGACTGCTTTGTGAAACAATCATCCACCAGTGTAGTCTCATCAATGTTTCGACTTTTTGCTGCTTTAATCGCGTGCTCGCAAGGGATCTTCTCCACATCGTACTGTCTACAAGTACAAGTTCTCTGCATAACGAGAAGATTATGTCATTTTTCTTACAGAGTTAACAGGCATACTCTAGGCAGGCGTTAGATGCAGAATTTTTTTTGCCAAAAAATAAATTTTCTTCTTCAAAATTTCAAACCACGCACTGCCAGTGATTAATGCTTTATAAAGTTGCATACCTGTTGTAGATCAACAATACTTTCCTTATATACTCCACCGGTAACTCGGCTACGGTGATCATCAATATGGTTTACTGTTAAATACTCCATGTAACGGTTTGTTTCATGGAGTTTGAGTTCAACGTATTCGGGGAAATTTGTCTATAACGAGGCAGCCATGGTTCGCCTTTCCACAAACCACCTTGACAGCAAATATGTGTTAGAGTGCAGGAATTTTTGAATAGGGAATGTTCTATCTTCCCGAAGCACAAAATTAATGGATTCTGCAATGTTGCTCGTCATAATACCAAACCTCTCGCCTCGAAACCGTGAACAAGCCCACAATTCAGGATTTGCAGTTTCCAAATAATCTGCTAATTCGTTGTGTTCATCACGAATCCAATTAAGGTATTCGTTAAATTCCGTCACTTGATATGCATATGCAGCGCTCGCAACCAATTCCATCACCCTGCTGATCTTTTTGAACTTCGAGACAATGTTTCCTTTGAATACCTTCTCAACGCCCTCGGCAATTGATGAATGTCGGTCAGAAATGATAGCCACATTTTTGTTGTTACGTACGACGCCACTTAACTGGGGAAAAAACCATTCCCATGAAGCATCATTCTATGAGTCGACAACCCCAAAAGCAATTGGAAATATATTGTTGTTTGCATCTTGACCTGCAGCTACTAGCATAACACCTCTGTACTTCTTTACTTCGATAGGGTACAAACATCTAAATTTTATATTTTTAGATACCGCTTAGATGTGTTCCATCGACCACAATAACCCTCCTCAAGAACGGAAATCCTTTGATACAAGCATCCAAAGAAATGAACACATACTTAAACCTGTCTTCACCATCAAATTCAAGCTTTGTAATCGTACATGGATTGGCCTGCTCTATTCCGTATAGAAAGGCCAGTAACTCCGCGTAACCCTGCTCATATGTGCCTCTAACTAGGTCTTGTGCAATTGCCAAAACTTTATATGCCTTCTTGTAGCCTATATCAATTTATGTTCTCAAAGGCCTAATTCCTTTAAGATGACCACCGCCGCTGTGGAGAACAACATACATCTTCGCAATACATTTTGGAGTAGTCTGTCGGTGACGGGAATACCTATGGACAGCAGAGCACGTATGAAGCCGTTCAAAAATTTTAACCACAAATCGTTCAGATTGAGGTGTCGCACTCGTCGCACGATTCCTCCATTTGCAACCAGGGACGAAACATTTTGCTACTAGTACAGCCGGCCTTGAAATGGGGCAGTTGAAATCAAACTTATCTAAGACCGCGGAAATGCTTAATGTTTCGATGAATTCTTCCTTGCACGCGAATTGTCTGCCAAAACATATCGCGAAAAAGGATTGCTTCCGTGATCAAGGTTTCACTCAATCGGACATGCCGCAGAACGAAAACGACGTCTGTGCACCCTCCTCCGTCTGCTATGGGCTGCAGCAACGTGCACTTTTGTTCTCTCTTGGTGGTGTGTTCGCAGCCTCTGCTTCTTCTTCCTTTTTTTTACTGGCTCCGCGGCCGGGTGGTGAACTCTTCTTGCGGTATCTGAGTCTTGTTTTTTCTCTCCGCCATCTGGCAGACCGCATAACGAATGGGGCTTCTGGTCTTCAGAAAATCTTACTCGCGTCGGAGAACTCATAGGACCTTTTTTCTTTCCTAGTGGTCGTTTCGCAGTAATGGCCACATCACCTTTACCAAAATCTTTGTTCAGATTACAGGCATCATCTGGCAGACCGCAGAAGGAAGAGGGCTTATGGTCTTCAGAAAATCTTATTCGCTTCGGAGAACTCATAGGACCTTTGTTCTTTCCAAGTGGTCGTTTCACAGTAATGGTCACATCACCTTTACCAAAATCTTTGTTCAGATTACAAGCATCATCTGTACTACGAGTTCCAAGACAATCACAGATTTTTTTCAGACACACATAAAACCGGATACAATTGGTTATTTCCGATAATGCTATAAAATTTTCAAGTTACCTAACACTATCCAAGGATATTGGCGGTGTATCACTAGGCATGTTCTCAAGGTAAAATTCAGGCAATTTATAGGCAATGTCGACTGCACCCATATCCAACCCGTAATCAGCGCATACGTCCCGGAGAAACACCTCGAACTTTATTGGTTGTACAATCGCATGACATTTGCTTCCTCTGGTAACTTCGAAATGCCAACCCTGTTGTGTCTTCCATTCTCCAAAAACACTGAACATTAACATTATCTGCGAAAACAGAAAATGTTCATTGAGATGCGATAATTGTTAAGACGTAAATAATAAAGGTCTTGTGCCCGAAAAATGTGCACATTTTCTTACCAAAATCAGAGGATGTAAGCAATCTAAGTCGAAATTAGACACAAAAAAACTTTAAGTACTGTGCGGCGCTGGTCGCTATGATCTTTAAAAAATATTAGGTTTAGAGTGAAAATGATATTGGGAACATTCGAACATTTTGTCACATATTTTAAAGAAAGAAAATGGCGAACCTGAAACATTCTGAGGCCTACGGTAATTTGGAGACTCGTGGTATAGGCTAAGGCCCAAAATATTTTATGCCTCTCTATCTTTGTGGTAGACATACATCGAGTATCGATGCTTCCAAAACATTTGAACTAAATTAAGATTTTTTTTTTGAAGAATACATTACGTGTAATAAATATAATAAAAGAGAAAACAAACATGATAGTAGAACATCGACGCTTCCGATACTACATGGCAACTGAGATTAGACGCCTCTGGGTATACATGGAAACTGAGGTAGAAGGATCGTAAACTCAACCAAAGAAAAATAGTCGCACCCAAGGGAAATAAATGACTAGAAACTGTTTTTCCTTGGTAAGTTTACGACCTTCTATCTCAGTTTAGCGAATATTGTATATACATTGAAACTGACATCATCAACCATGGAGTCACTCCTGATATACATGTAGGAGGGATAATATAATAGGAAGATAATATTGAGAAGAAGAAGGAAGATCTTGCCCGTTTAAATAGCACCGGAAAGCCAAGATAGAAGTGCATTCATTGACCTGTCGGAAAACTGTTGTGGTTATAAATAAAACGCCCAGATGAAATAAAGCATGTCATAAATTTGAAGAGTCAAGAAGCGGTTTTCCAACAACAAAGCATTAAATCCAAAATTTAAAATAAATATCATTCATGTGATAAACAAAAAATAGATAAGCCCACTTAACATGTTGAGACCCAAGTCACATGTTAAGCCCAAGAGTGTCAGTGCAATATATTTGGAAAGTACACACTAGGTATCCTCTTCCTTTCCTCTTGCGGTAGTCACGTGGACTCTAATCAGTGTTTTCAAGTACGAAGACGGCTGGCTTAGAGTCTGCGCTAACAAACAGAAAACAACGCAGACTTTGCCACGATTACGACTCAACTACCTGCCCTGAGTCTGCTGTAAGGAACGAAGGCTAAGTAGAGTCCGCTCCATATTTGCTAACAATCAGACACGTAAGAATAAAGGCTTCTTTTATATGATTACTCAAAGCAGGCTCTGCCAGATTAACGACTCAGCCGTCTGCTTTGAATTTAATCCGAGATGCAGACTCTACGAGGCTAAAAAGGTAGCGCCAATATTATGAAAATATGGTACCAGTCTAGGGAATTCTCAATATGGGTATACCATTTGAGGAATTCATGTGCGCAAAAGTACTATATCAGGAATTCGCCCATGATTAATTTGTAGTGCTTTTGACAAACTAAATGTCTTTTTTTGTTAACTTTAAGATATATAAATGAAATTCTGTGAATGTTTACACACTTGTTGTTATTCTGATATGTTGGGAACACCATTTTTTCTACATCCGATGACGAAACTTAAGACTATATTTTTGTTTTAATTGATTATAAGGTACAAATTTATTAATCTCATTTTAATATTCATCTCTTCTATCGTTATTTAACCAATATCATTAGTTATGTTCATCTGAAGATTTTAATTTCATCAGTTTGATTCTATTACTGATATCATAATAATTAAACGATGTTAGTATTATATTTTTGTTTCTTTAGTTGTAAGTCAATGATTGTTACAAGTTTATGTGTTGATCTTTAGTTTCATTAGTCCTTTGTTTCCTTTTTCTTAGTTTATTATTGTATTTAACTTTACATGCAATATGTGCAGGTCAAGGAATTTGAAATCCCTTAAATTAAAGATGCAGTCTCCACTAACAAGGTGATACAAAAAAGTTTACCCTTTGTATTTAACCGCAAGAGCACAGCTAAAACGATGTAGTACTTAGGGATCGAATCCACAAAGACCAATAAATTGCAACTAATTAATAAACTCTAAATAAATTCTACGACAGGTGTTTTAAATCACTAATTATCAATGACTAGCAGATTATGGGAATTTAAACAATTAATGGCAAGGCTAGGCTTTTGGGA
>OVAP01002957.1:0-11773 GCA_900406295.1 Aurinia saxatilis
ACTTCCCCCAATAGCCCACAGGGCCTCTGGGCCGTAGTAGATTGGCGGAATACCGCGAATCTTGACCCAAAAACTGATGTCAAATGGGAAATTTGCATCATGTTTAGGCTCCCATGGCACCACCGTCACCATCCAGGCATCATAATGGTATGGGTTATTAGCCAAAACCTCCTTTAACGCTTCCTTATTTGGGAACTTGAAAATGAACCTGTCCAGACCAAGGTCTGTGCCATGTGCCATACCCTCCAATCTCAATATCTTTGGCATATTGTGAAGCAAAGCCTCCATATGCTCGAATTTTGGTTTCCAGATACGCCCTATCAAAGTGAGCGAATGTTGCTCAATACGTCTTGCAATATCCGCCTTGGAAACCTTAATCACCGGACACTTGAAAGACGGNGATCTTTGGCATATTGTGAAGCAAAACCTCCATATGCTCGAATTTTGGTTTCCAGATACGCCCTATCAACGTGAGCGAATGTTGCTCAATACGTCTTGCAATATCCGCCTTGGAAACCTTAATCACCGGACACTTGAAAGACGGGATCTGTCCCAACGCCAAATCAGATTGTTTCATGGTGGAGGAAAAATCTACCAGAAAATATCTCAATATTGAAAGAGAAGAAAGTGAATACAGACTCAAGAAGTTTATTGAGAATGATACTAATGAACACAGACCACCGATGTTTATATATGATATACAAAAAATCTGTGAAATAAATACACCAAATATACTCCAAATCATATGCTTGATCACTTCCCGTAAATCCCGTCTGTCTGTTCTCCGTAATATCAAGGCAATCAAATCCTCGTCTTCAAAATCATGGATCCCCTGAGATGATGCCCAATGATTCTCCGTGATCTNCTACAAAAAATCTGTGAAATAAATACACCAATTATACTCCAAATCATATGCTTTATCACTTCCCGTAAATCCCGTCTGTCTGTTCTCCGTAATATCAAGGCAATCAAATCCTCATCTTCAAAATCATGGATCCCCTGAGATGATGCCCAATGATTCTCCGTGATCTGCTGAATGAGACAGCAATCCATATCCGGAAAGAGACTCAGTGACCTCATCCAAACAGCCCAGTTATCCCATTTACCTTTCTTTCCAAAATCAGCAAAGAGGATTGATAGAGTCACATACCAATTTGCATAAGCCACCAAACCGAAACGCCAATCAAATCCTCCGAATATCTTCTGTGAAAATCCTCTCTTGCTTGAGCCGCGGGTCTGAATCACACTTCCCATATATGAAGCAATCACACCGATCGATCCCCATCGCGTATAATCTTCCCCATCAATTCTCCACGCACACCGATCGCTCCCCCACCATTTCCAAATTGATACTCCCATAATTGATTCACAAGACAGAGATTCACTCTTCCGATATGAGAGAATCAGACACCCACTTCTAGAATCTTCCCACCCAAAACTCCCTTCAATCCGATCAATCCCCGGAGATGTCCATGCAGGATTCCGTTTAATTGAATCGCAGCTCCGAATCTCCCTCTGAATCCCGAAACTCCAGATCGAAACACCGCACTTAGAGCTCCCTTCAACCCAGTCAAACCCAGTTAATCTCCATGGAGGAATCGGTTTAATTGATTCGCAACTCCAATTCTTCCTGTGAGTCCCAAAGCTCCAGATCGAAGCACCGGTTGGACAATCCAAACCCTCACCGAGGCTCCAAGACCGTAGCCGCCGCCGCTCCATTCAAAGCCACATCGCCGATTTCCTTTCCACGAAGAAGAAGAAAGAAGAGAACGAAGAAAGAAGAAAAGAGAGAAAAGTAACCGACAGAAAATTCGTCACTATATATAATCATTTGTTATTTATCTTGAGTTTAATAAAAAAAATTAACATGACGTTTATTTATATATATTTTGTTCTCAGATTTCTTTTAATGTGATGTAATGGATGATTATTCTTCTGTTTGTTAGATTTTATGATTTTTTTTTTATAGGTGAAAATTCAAGAAGAAGACCTTACGATTTTTTTTNATTTCCTTTCCACGAAGAAGAAGAAAGAAAAGAACGAAGAAAGAGGAAAAGAGAGAAAAAAGTTGTAATTGTAATCACTATTAAAAACACTCACATTTTTGTTTTGTGTTTATAAGATGTTACAAATATATATATATATACTAAGACAAAATGAGAATTCTCATATGTTTTTGTTAAAGAAACTCAATATTTTAGTAAAAAAAAGACATATAATTACATATTTTCAATTAATAGATCATAAGATATTTAATATTTTATTGTCAACTTTAAAATTAAAGTTANGAATTAAGTTTTTCTTTATGTTTTACCCTATTTTCTAACTTTATGTGGTTATTTTATTTTATTTTTTAGTGATACGAATATTTTTAAATTAATTATTCATTACAATTTGGTTGTTTGGATATAACCGAATAAACCAAAAACCGAGTGAATCCGAACCAAACCAAGCAGATATGAATATGGTTCTCTTTTGGTTGCTATTTATCCCAACCGAATCATCCGAAAATCCGAAAAAATCGAACCGAAACCGAAGCAAAACCCAGATTGAACACCCCTAATCCCTATGTACAGCTTGTCATCAATCTGTTTTATAGCAGTATTTATTAAAGTTGAGGCTATCTTACTAGTTGGCATTTCAACGGTCGACAGAAATACCTCTACAATGAAAATTAAATACTTAAACATTGCATAGAAATTGGAAAAAACAAAAACTCAAAGGAAAAGAGAAAGATATATATTACACTCAAGTTTTAGCATGATCAGATGGGCAACAGATACTAATATTTAGTAGGTTCATCTTGCCTACCATCATATTTCTTTATCAATGCACAATTCTTTTTACTGATTATTAACCGGATCACATAAAAAAACGTTCCACAATCCCTCACATAAATTTGATTCTACGTGAGGTAATAAATTTATGGTGCTAGGATTTGTTAAGAAACTGGTCTTCTCCATTTACAAACCTCATCAAGCCACAAACATAATGTTGAGTGTTATTGGACAATAGATCCGTGATATGTTATTGCATACGAGAATTATTTTTTTTTGTTTGACAGTAGATCCGTGAAACTTCTCCATCCAATAAATGTACCGGAGATCTCTGTGTTCTTGATATCACTAGTGATGATAAGTTCGAGTGGCATAAGAGGTCATTGGTATACCTCTTTGGTATCTACTTTTTTTTTAATTGTTTCCAGGGAGGTGGTTCTAGGAGAAGGTCCAAACCCTCACTATGGTCATGCTATGTGTGTAGCTGGACAAATGCTTATCTTATTGAGCGGGAAATATGGTACAATTTATTATGGTTTTCACTTTGTTTTTTTTTCCTTTTCTTCAAAGACTCTATTGCATATAAGAGAAAGACTAATACAGAGAGTTCAAGGACTGCAGTAAAACAGGCACATAAAGCCAGAAAAACAAAAGAATATGAAGCAGTATTAAAGAGGCTGTGAGCTAGCCAAACGACGTTCTGGTGTAAATACGTTGTGCAACCATCGAGGTTCTCCTCTGACCACATAAGAGTGTATAAGAGAGTCTTGTACCGCACTGAGCGCAATAGCATGTGCTCCTTTGTTAACTGCNTGTGTAAATACGTTGTGCAACCATCGAGGTTCTCCTCTGACCACATAAGAGTGTATACGAGAGTCTTGTACCGCACTGAGCGCAATAGCATGTGCTCCTTTGTTAACTGCAGGCTTCTCATAGTTTACAGTCCATTCGGTATTCTCTTGCAAGAAAGTAAGTAGCTTGTCTATCTGGAATCCCAGAGCAGGCCAGTCTTGCGTTTTTTGTAAGGCTTTAATCAAAGAACTAGTATTCGAGGCAAAGGCAACTGCAGGGAAACACAATCTGTGTAGGCTTTCCATAACCCATGTCCAGCTCAAAATTTCCGCATGCTCTCTAGACCGAACTGCAGAAAAAGATCTCCTACTATGGAGTAGCACCACACCGTTGAAGTCTCTGAGCACCCAAGACACACCAGAAGTAAGGTCACGCTTGGAATAACAAGTACCAATATTACACTTCACGTACTCGAAGCTTGGAGGTTCCCATCCCTCGTCGGTTTCAGCCAGGACATTATCACGAGCCTCATCAGGTTTGTGAACCTCTGTCCAAAACAGAGCATCATCCATTGCTCGCTTAACCACCCCCACAGTAGGAATAAACCTTGCTTCAAATACAACAAGATTTCTATTCTTCCATAAGTGCCACAATATCCAAGGAGATAATAATCTAATCTCATAATGAAATCTTGAATCTTCTCCAACTTCAAACATATGTTGCATATTCACATAAATATTATCCGGAGAGAATCCATTCTCAGGCATAGGGACGTGGGAAAGAGCCCAGACCTGTCTCGCAAACGGGCAGCTAAAGAGAATGTGGTTAAGAGACTCTTCAACAGCTCCACACACTTGGCATTGACTATCAACCCATAGACCTCTTGTGCGTAATCTCTTCGGGACTGCAAGAGCATCATTTAACGATTTCCACATGAAATTTCGCACCTTTGGACTAGTCTTCATCTTCCAGCATTGCATTCTGAGGGGATTTAGAGAAGGTCTGGCTTCAACTTCTTGTAATAATGCAGGGTTGGCAAGTCTTCCACTTAACCAATAGCCAGATTTAACTGTGTAATGGCCGCTACGATTATAATGCCATATAAATCTATCTTGGACTCGAGGGTTTGGTCAATGTAATAAGATCTTGTCGATATCCTCAGGTTGAAATAAATTTGTGATATAGGTGTTACACCAGTCCTTCTTATCCGGAGATAGAATATCACCTACTTTGAGTCCCCATTCATGAATGTACATCGGGGTTAAGGGAGGACGAGGCTGAGAATCATCAATCCAGTTGTCTTTCCATACATAAGTGTCCTCACCTGACCCAATGAGTTTACGTAACCCTTGCATAAGAAGAGAGCGACCATGCACTAAGCTCCTCCACCCATAGAACGGTCTAGGACACTCAGCCACGAACAAGAAACATCCATTGTGAAAATACCGACTCTTGAGGACTCGCGACAACAAGTTATTCGGGAAATGATACACACGCCAAGCTTGCTTAGCAAGCAAAGCCTGATTGAACCTTTTCAAATTATGAAATCCCATGCCGCCATTTTCTTTATCCAAACATAGTTTTTCCCAACTAATCCAATGAATCTTTCTCTTTGCCTCCTCATGATTCCACCAAAAGTCACAAATTGCAGATGACATCTTCTGACACAGATCTTTTGTAAGCCTGAAACATGACATGGCATAGATAGGTAATGCCAGAGCAACAGATTTGATCAACACTTCTTTGCCACCTTGTGAGAGTATCTTTGCATACCAACCATTTAACTTCTTATCAAGTCTTTCCCGTAGATAAGATAAAAGTTGTTGTTTGGAACCACTAAAGCACTCTGGGAGACCCAAATATTTTCCAAGACCACCATCATTTCGGATACCAGTAATAGCTTTGAGTTTCATCCGCATAAGCTCAGGAACCTTAGCTCCAAAAGTGATAGAAGATTTATCCAAATTAATTACCTGACCCGAGAACTTGCCATAAACATTCAGACATCGCATAATTTCTCGACATTGCTCTTCCGTGGCCCGACAAGTGAAGAGGCTTTCATCAGCGAACAGTAAGTGATGTATGGCTGGCCCATCATCTGAAAATTGTATGCCATTTAACTTCTTTTCTGTCGCAGATTTCTCTAAGAGGTGTATTAGTGCTTCCGTACACATAACAAACAGAAAAGGCGATAAAGGGTCGCCTTGTCTCAACCCTCGTTCAGGCTTTGATATAACCATGTGACTGTCCATTAAGTAAAACCGAATAAGTAACAGATTCCATGCAGGCCATGACCCATTGTATCCATCTCACATGAAAACCCATCGCAGCTAATAGCTGTCGGAGGAATCCCCATTCCACGCGATCATAAGCCTTCGACATGTCCGTTTTAAGCGCCATGAATTGTTTAGAAATTGTAGAGTGTGTACGAAGTCTATGAACTAATTCATGTGCTATCAGAATATTATCGGATATCAATCTTTCCGATACAAAAGCAGATTGCGACGGGGATATCATCTGAGATAAGAAGGGCTATAAGCGTCTCACTAGTATCTTCGAGACTACTTTATAAAGAATTGTACAAAGGCTAATCGGCCGAAGTTCTTTCATCATTGTCGGATTATCAACCTTGGGCATAAGACAAATTTGAGTGTAGTTCCAGTCTCGAGCATCACCCCCGTGTCAAAGAAGCCACGAACTTCTTGTGTCAAATGATCGCCTAACACATCCCAATATTTTTGGAAAAAAACCCCGTCATACCATCAATACCCGGTGCACTCGCCGAGTCTATTGAGAAAATAGCTTCTTTTACCTCCTTCGGTGTAACCCTCTTCGTAAAAATAGGGTTCACATGTGTGTTTACTCGAGGTATAAACCCAGAGAATAATTCATCGAAGCTCTCTGGCTGTGTCGAGGTAAACAAGTCCCTAAAATAGGAGGCTGTGACGTCTGCCTTAGAGCCCTCAGTCTTGTGCTCTACACCCCTATCATCCACCAACATATGCAGAGCATTTCTGATCCGAGTACTCTTAACTGAAGAGTGAAAGAATTTTGAATTTGTATCACCCTCCTTTACCCACTTTTCACGACTCTTTTGCTTCCAATAGACCTTCTCTTTTCTATGCTCTCTAGCAATTTCCTTCTTCAAGAAGACCATATAGTTATAATCAGGGGATATTAGTTTTTCCTCCTCATCCAATTCACTACAGAGCTGCTGAATATGTTCCTGTGATGAGCCGAATACCTCTTTCCTCTATGTACTGATCGAATTCCTACACCTAGTGATGCGATCCATCACAGTAGTATATCTAGCACCCGTGTTCCCCAACCAAGCCTGTTCCACTACATTTTGGAAATAGGGGTCTTCCGCCCATCTCTTATCAAATCGAAACTGTCCTCTCTTAATCTCAGTATCAGTGAGAAGGCGGACGAATACAGGTCTATGGTCAGACCCTGGTCTTTCAAGAAACAACTGATTAGCTCGAGGAAATTGGTCAAACCAAGAGCTATTGCCAAAACAGCGATCAAGCCGACATTGTATCCACGATTCACCCCTCCTCGCTGCCCAAGTATATTTGTAACCCTTCCATGGTAACTCATGCATGTTACATGCTGCAATCATATTGGAGAAACTCTGGAAAGCGACCGCACTTCGATCACGACCACCTATTGTCTCCGTGTTGTTAAGTAGGTCGTTGAAATCACCAATCATACACCAACAATGACTCCTATCAACTCCTATTCTTGTTAAGCTTTCCCATACAATATGTCGAAGATTTTGCACCGGATGACCATAGACAAAAGTAATAAAAAACACCATAGAACCAAACATCACTTTCACGTCAATACTGTTTTTATTGGCTGCAGTATTTTAAAATCAAAACAACTCTTCCAGTAAAGAGTTACTCCTCCACTAAGCCCCACCGGCTCAACTGTAAACAAATGCTCATAACCTAACCAAATCTGATATTTTTCCACTACTGTTTTTGTATTTTTCGTTTCCATAAGAAAAAGGATATCCGGAAAATGCACCCGGCGCATCTCCTTCAATCATTGAATTGTCTCAGGATGACCCATCCCTTGACAATTCCAGCTTAATATACTCATTGGGCATTCGGCAGTTCCCCATGCGGAACCACCTCGGAATGTGCGCACTTTGCGACTTTAGATGATTTAAAAGCCTTATCCTGAGCTTTACGTTTCGAACTAGCATAAGCAGCTTCGACATGACTATCTCTGAGAACAGGTTTCTCCACTGAAGCAGCTACAACACTTCGTGAGGCCCTCTTCCAAGTGCGTGACTTTCCCTTGTTTCTGTTCAAGAATGCCATGAGGGTGTCATCAGGACTAACTTCACCGCCCAACACCTCTGGTACCTTCTCAAGATTGTCAGCGGACCGACCCTCTGGTAGCATGTCAGAGCCAACCACCGTATTTACCTTCAAACTGGTTTTCAGATTACCCTTGTCAATCCTCACATGGGAGTCATTTTCCATATCTAGTTGTGACAATGTGTGAACATTGTTACTTTCCGCTACTGCAGACTCTTGCATTTCAGCCTCATCATCCACTAAAAGAAGCCGATGCCGTCCCTCCGCAGTTTTTTCCAAATCACATACATGTGCTTGAACCCGTAGCTCTCTCACTGGTCTCTCAGCCTCATCAGCAGCCAGGATATATTGTCGCATCTCATGTAGAATCGTGGAATGGATTCTAGGCCTGCCTGAAGCCGCATCCCCAGCAAGTTGCTCCACCGATAACACACCTTTCAACGGGTCTTGGCGAGCTTTCTCTGGCCCTGGCTGCTCCACTATCTGCATAGCCAACACTGGAGGGAAGGATTTCGAAGATTGTTGACTATTATCTTCATGCTCTGTCTCCACGGGAACCACATGTTTCTTAATGAAAGGACATGTAGTATTGGTGTGAGTCAGTCGTTGACAAGAGTAACATCTCTTCTTGACATCCTCAAAATCAAAGAAGATAGTAGCGGCAAGTCCACATGGAAAGTTCACCACCCTCGCACGACGGACAGGCTTAGACACATCAAACCGAACCCTTTGCACGCACGAAATCCTGAATCTGGCTCTTCGTGGTATCCAAATCCACCTCTTCAACCGCGCCAATTAGTTCCCCAACCCACTTGATCGTTGATTCCGTTCGATAGTTCACTGGTATATTTCGGATCTGTATCCACACTGTCAGAAATAGCAGGTAATCTGCTGGTAACGGATCCTCCCAACGTGCAACAATAACGTTCCATTCATTATACGAATGAACTGTTGTCTTCAGCACATCATTCATGTCGTCCTCATACTTGAAAATAAACTGGAATTTGTCCCTTGACAGAGCCACTCCACGCACTTTGTTTCTACATCCCCATTTTCTAGGCATGTCCCGTATGAAACTGGACATCTTTTGATTCTCTGGATTCAATAAACGCCCCATAATGCTCATAGCATTTGTTTCCAAAGACTTGAATTCTGGGAGATCAGGCATAGTGAGTGGAGAGTCATCCTCTTCATCAAGTATCTTCATGGCCTTCATAGCATTATCCAAGTTAGCAGTCATAGCTCTGTTTTGCACTGGACAATAGATAAAAATCACGATTTATGCAGTTAGGGTTCTTCAGCCATCTAGGTCGAACCTTAACGAGAAGAACACAAACAGAATCTTAATGTAACCCTAGCCAAATCTTTCCAAATATTAGCTATAAAGCGTAAGATTTGCCTAAATCTTTGAAAATATGTGAGTTACGCCGCCACACTTCTCCTAGTTTTGAAAATATCAAATCCTCTAAACCCCAAGGAAGATCCTAATCCCAAAAGAGGGATACCCCAAAAAACCCCAGTTTTGGTTTTCACTTTGTTTTGACATTAATTTCTTTTCTGAAATTTTTCTAGAGGTAGCGTAGCATATACAACATAGTCATCAGAGAGAGAAAAAAAATAGATTATGTGCTTTTGCTTCGAAAAGGAAATTGTCTCAAACAAATCCATAATTCACATTGTTTATTATCTGGCTGTGAAATTAGATGTATATACGGCATTTAGTAATTATGCTAGAAACTATTATCTTTGGGGTTTCTTTTCATTTATTATTAACTGCATATAATTTCACAATCATCTGATAACAATCATTGTTGGATTAGAGATTTGTTTGAGACAATTTCTTTTATAAGTCANTCCCAAAAAAAACCCCGTTTTGGTTTTCACTTTGTTTTGACATTAATTTCTTTTCTGAAATTTTTCTAGAGGTAGCGTAGCATATACAACATAGTCATCAGAGAGAGAGAAAAAAATAGATTATGTGCTTTTGCTTCGAAAAGGAAATTGTCTCAAACAAATCCATAATTCACATTGTTTATTATCTGGCTGTGAAATTAGATGTATATACGGCATTTAGTAATTATGCTAGAAACTATTATCTTTGGGGTTTCTTTTCATTTATTATTAACTGCATATAATTTCACAATCATTGTTGGATTAGAGATTTGTTTGAGACAATTTCTTTTATAAGTCAAAGCACATCATCTATTTGTTTTCTCACTAATGCGTATGTTATTTGATATATGCTAAGCTACAATTTTAAAAATTCATAGAAGAAATCATTCTCAAACGAAAATGGAAAACATATATTGTACAATGTATTTTGCCAAATAAAATAAGACTTTGACCAACTACACCCAAAACATGGTTGTAACAGGACATGGACCCTCTCCGACAACTACCTCCCTGGAAACATTCATTACAAAGTAAATACCAAAAAGATATGCAAGTGAAACTGATAAATGACCTCACATATGTTACTCGAACTTATCATCACTAGTGATATTAAGAACATACAGATCTCCAATACATATCCCGAAAGGAGAAATTCCACCACGGCAAAAAAACAAGATCCAAACCTCTAGATCCAATTCCTACATATATTATGGTTGAGATCCTCTAGAGTCTACTTACAAAATATGTAGCTTAGTTTATGCTCTTTTCCAAGTCATGGACAACAATCATTCGCGGTAAATATTTCATCGGATTGTTCCTTTTCGATCATCTTTGTTTCAATCTTTGTGTCTCCTCTTAGAAACAAACACCAGAATTGGTACTCCCCCCCTTCAGATATCACAAAACTGTTTCCATCCTTTTATTTTTGTACGGAATTATAAGTCTCGGATCTACTTTACAATGACACTTAGCATTATGTTTGGGGTTTGATAAGCTTTGTAAATTAAGATGACCAATTCATAACCAATACTAGAACCGGTAAATCCATCACTTTACCAAGAATCAAACCCATAAGAGAATTTGTTGAAATTCTTTCAGATATGATCCTATTAATGATCAGTATATACAAANCTTTCAGATATGATCCTATTAATGATCAGTATATACAAAACTGAACATCAGTATCCAATTGAACATATTGAACATCATTGTCCAACTGAACATTTCCAAAGTATTGTATATAATTATCATCAACTGAATCATATAAAAAAAATTCATCAAATTTTCTTATGGTTTTGATTCTTAGTAAAATAGGATTTACCGCTTCTAGGATTGATTATGAATTGTTCTTCACAATTTACAAAACTTATCAAACCACAAACATACTCTTAAGTGTCGTTATCAAACATAATGATTCTTCTTTTTATTGGAAACTGTTGAGATAATTGTGAAATATGTGTCTCCTCTCATTCACGGTTTGCCTTTCGTCAACTGCCAACAATCAACATGTTGGATAAATTCATGAATTTATGGTTGCCATAAATGAGAGTATCTCGGGAAAATGCAGTCATAAGGGACGATGTCAAAGTCATTATGCATCTGACAGCTTTCACCGTAACCATCATTCCAACATGTATCTCCGATTTGGAGTTAGTTCACATGGTATAAATTTTCCACGTACACTACCCAAGTGAAAATCCAAATGGTTAAGCCATAAATTAGATTTATGTCCCACCTTATGAATTGGAAATTGTAAACCACTATAAGATTTATGAGTCAATTCACTCATTTCAATTGGTTTAAACTCATGATTTCTAATATGATATCAGAGTTTAAGGCTGGACCAACATACGATTTTCCACAAAAATGGTTTCCAACATTCTAAGTGACCATACTTGGTTGTTACAAGGGAAAACAGTTTCTGGTCGTTACAAGGGAAACAGACAAATACTTGGTTGTTCAACCAACTATTAAAACTCA
>OVAP01002958.1:0-17889 GCA_900406295.1 Aurinia saxatilis
AACCCTAGGCTATTGCATACAAGGCCTATCGAGGCTTATCGAGGCCCAATAGGTAATATATTTAAAATAAAGTTTTGTCTATTTCCTTTTGTTATTTATATATATTTGTCGCCAAGCATCTTGTTTTTTGGGGTTTTGCTACCTTATTTTTCTCGATAAACATTAAGACGACATGTCATACATATATACAAAAATATACACAGCATTGCATTAAATTGTTAATACGTAACGTCACTTTACACTGATTGAATTGTTTTGAGAAAAGTTACGAACATGTACGCGTTTGCTTTAGAATGTTTTTCACTTTTTGTTGGTCTTATATATAAATTGACTTTCACTTACAATGTTAATGATGTTATACCTTTTTTTTTATCTTATAAAGGAGCGTACATGGTTATACTTGCATGCATACAGATTGGCCAAATCATATACAAATCATGTATACTAATACTTGTATATATAATGATATTCTCAAGATATAAAGCATTTACATTATAGATACGTAGCTCTATGATTAGAAAAGCAACAAATGATTGTGAATATTACACACAGTCTGGCAATTTTAAAGCTTGTTTTTCNGCAAGATATAAAGCACTCACATTATAGATACGTATAGCTCTATGATTAGAAAAGCAGCAAATGATTGTGAATATTACACACAGTCTGGCAATTTTAAAGCTTGTTTTTCGTTCCTTCACCCTTAAGGTTTACGTTTAAAGAACTAATTCATACAATACATGGAATACTAATTAATTATATATGTGAACTAGGTAACCATAATTTCTGTGAAACGTGAATATGATTGCATGCATTTACTTGTCACTTCTTCTATCTCCTTGTTAGAAAACAAGGAAAAGGAAAAAAAAAAAAAAAAAATCTTGGTATTAATAATTAGTGGACTAAGATCAAGCTTGGTAAAACATCAAATATTCTCAAACAAAACACAAATCTTTGAAAAAAGTATCAAAGAATGAATGAGACTAGATCTTGTACTATCTTCTTAGACACTAAAGGTTATACTATATTGCGTTACAGCTTACAAGTGTTTTGTGCGTTACATGTTTTTCCTCGAAACTTAAGAGTCGTGTCGAAGTAAGAAACTATTTAACACAAAAATTTTAAATATATTAACGATCATAAAAATGTTAGTATATATACACACACATGTATCATTAAGGTACTACAGCAACAACAACAACTCCTAGTTTCAATAACTATAATGGCTTCATCAAACGACAAAATTCCCAAAACACTAATGATCATTTTGCTCATCATAAACTTCATCTACCTAATTCAAACTACCTCAGCCAATTCCAACTCCCATTTCTCAAGATTCTCTAGACATCATGGAACCTCATCACCATCATCAAGAACCAAACAAGGGTTTCTCGCATCCGTCCAAGAGAGTATGAACCATGCTCTCTTGGCTCGTTCACTAGCATTCAACCTCACTCTTTCTCATCGCACTACACAAAAAACCCACGTACTCGATCCAGTCCACGACTGCCTCGAGCTACTCGATGACACACTCGACATGTTGTCACGCATCCACACGAACAACGGAGACGAAAAAGATGTCCACACATGGCTAAGTGCAGCACTCACCAACCAAGAAACTTGTGAACAGAGTCTCCAAGAACAATCCAAGTCTCACAAAAACGGATTCTCGATGGATTTCGTCGCAAGAAACCTCTCAAGTTTGCTAACAAACTCTCTTGACTTGTTTGTAACCTCGAAAAAGTCCAAGAATCGGAGACGACTCTTGTCAGAACAAGAACATTTTGTGCCATCCCTGGAGGTGCGGAGGCTACTAGAAACTCCGGTGAAGGAGCTCAAGATTGATGCGGTGGTGGCTAAAGATGGAAGTGGGACTCACAAAACGATAACAGAAGCATTGTTGGCTGCTTCATTAGCTAGTAGTGATGGTGGTGGTGGTGGAGGCAGGACCATTATTCACATGAAAGCTGGGACCTATAATGAATACATCAAGATTCCGACAAAACAGAAGAACGTTATGTTAGTCGGTGATGGCAAGGGTAAAACTGTCATTGTTGGTAGCAATAGTAATCGAGGCGGCTCTACTACTTACCAATCTGCCACCGTCGGTAAGGTTTTGTCTTAAATTCTAGCTAGTGTTACTATAACTTTTTTACTTGCATAATTTAGAAATTAGTATTTTAACCACTAAATTTTTATCAGAAAGTCACTAAAAGGCTAGAAACTAATCTTTTTACAACTACTAAGAAAATAGAAAAATGTCGATTATTTTTTTCAATTTTTTTTTTGGTTTACAAAACATAGGAACATGATGAATGTTATTTTGATGACGATTTAAATTTCTTTTCTTTTTTATGAACGTTATGTTACAAGTGGCCGGTTTAATCTTTTGTCAAAGAAAATTAGAAGTTTTAAATCATTTCATTGTTTTTGGTATTAAAGGTACGGATAGTGAAACAAAAAACATTATTAATTCTTTAATTGTTTTTTTCTTGATTTTTGTCCGGTTTTTATTGATTTTTTTGTACGATTGATTGATTATTCCGTACGGTTTTGCTTGCTTGTGAATCGGTTAACAAATTTAAAGTTTTTTAATTTTATTTGGAAGTTGCTATGGATTAGCCTATGGGAAAAGGGGATTTCATAAAGAGTTTGCTTCTTTTAACAAAAAAAAGTTATCTAATTTGAATCTGTATAATCTCGAATTTTTCGGTTCGGTTTCTTTGGTTCGATGTTTATCGAATTTGGTACGGTTTTCACTGAATTCAAATCGATTAAAGATTTTTTTGTTTTTGGTTGGTCAGAATCGGTTAACAAATTTTTGTTGTTGTTGTTGTTGTTGTTATGTTTTTGAAGCTGCTATGGGAGATGGGTTTATAGCACGAGATATAACCTTCGTGAACAGTGCCGGACCCAAAGCAGGACAAGCAGTAGCACTCCGTGTCGGATCAGATAAATCCGTCGTGTTCCAATGCTCCATAGAAGGATACCAAGACTCACTCTACACACACTCAAAACGACAATTCTACAGAGAAACAGACATAACAGGAACAGTAGATTTCATCTTCGGTAACTCAGCTGCTGTTTTCCAATCTTGCAACATCGTGGCTCGAAGCTCGGCTTACGTGACAGCACAAGGACGAAGAGACCCGAATCAGAACACTGGAATATCTATACAGAACTGTAGAATCACTGGCTCGGGAACCACGTATCTCGGTAGGCCGTGGAGAGAGTATTCGAGAACGGTCGTGATGCAAACTTATCTTGATGGTTCGGTTCATCCTTCGGGTTGGTTTCCTTGGTCTGGTGGGTTTGCTCTCAAAACTCTGTTTTATGGAGAGTTTAGGAATACCGGTCCTGGTTCTTCGGTTTCCGGTAGGGTTAATTGGCCCGGTTATCATCCGGTTTTGACGATGACCGAAGCAGAAGGGTTTACAGTTGCGAGTTTTATTGATGGAAGTATGTGGTTGCCTTCAACGGGTGTTGGTTTCGACTCTGGACTTGTTAAGTGAAAGTGAAGTCTTGGTTTGGTAAAATCTCAAAATGTTGTATAGTGGTTTTTACTGGAATTGTGATCTAAGTAATGAATGGTAGGTGTGATTAATTACATACAGCTCTGTGTTAAAATAACTCTTTATGTTTTGTGTTTTGTTTATCCAAAGTGTAACTCTTAAAATGAAGTTGAATAAAATCTGAATTTGTTGCAAGATTGTGTGTGCTAAATTACTAATGCTTGAATTAACTATATGCTTGAAATTTGTCGATATTGTTTGCCATTATAGCCCATCATATATTGGGCCTATTCTAGCCCATTTTAATATGCATGTTTATAATTTCTACCTCAACAAGCTTTTCGTTGTGTTGGTTATGATTTGCCTATGAACTTTAGTCTACACAAGTGCAAACTGTTAGGAACATGAGGAAAGTAAAATCAATCATTGCAAATCTCGCATGAGTGTGACAAAGATATATAACAAAAACGGAACGACATAATTAAACTTTAAGATTGAGCAACGTTGGTTAACCAAAAGGCTGACAGCATATAGCCACATTTTTCAATAACTTCTGAGAATGATCCGTGGAAGAAAAATTTATCATTCTTATTGAGTTATTGTAGAACATGCATTGAGCAATTTGTGTAGTTGAAACTATACTTGATTAAATTTTTCATGATGTATGGCTTGTGTTAAGGGCTTAATTATGAGCCCATTAAAATTTCATTAATGGTTCTGAAGCTCGAAAAAGAGTTTTCATAGTTATTTGGTTAGACTTACAACATGCTAATGCTAGATTATGTGTTTATATTAGTTAAAAAGACGATAATTTCGTGTGTATTTGGTAGAACGAACGAATTCGATGTGATCTTTATTGGTTAAGTGCTATCTTATTGTATAGTTTTGGTCAAATGGTTGGTCTATAAATATATAATTTTTGCACTTGTCCAAATTCCAAAGTCCAAACAATAGAAAAGAAGAAAAAATCAAAATTTATGCATGATGATGGATTTGTTTGTCTATCGTAGTGTGCACATGCAAAATAAACACTCGTTTGAAAGTTGTAATTTGTAATATAATTTTATTTTGTGTGAGAGCCTTATACCAACCAACCATAATTGAAGAATAGTGATAAACAATAATTTAAAAGAATTAAATTAATTAGGAAGTGGTTTTGGTTTTAAGTATTAAATCTCTTGCCTCTCTAACAATGGGCAAGTTTGGCCCACCCTTTTCTTTTTCCACGGTTCTGTTTCTTCAGTTCATATATACAATAGTCATCAAATAATGGAAATCAATAATACACATTTGCATGTACGTGTACAATGTATTTCTACAATAAAATTATCCCCACGTGCAATACTTTTGTTTCTGTCCGTTTATTAAATTTTCTTATAAGTTTTTGAACATATTTAACTAGTACGAACTTTCCTACTGTCGAGTTTTAAAACTCATAACATGATCTGTCTTTGTCAAATATATTTTTGACCTACACATGATCTTCTCTTGGTTGATTGTTTAGAAGAATATGTTTGAACCAAAACGAACATATAACTATTAAGTAATCAGTATCCAACAAATTTGCACTTACAAAGATATATGAATTAGTAATGTACAATATACAAAATGGGCATTTCTTTTATTATAGGTGGTAGTTCGGTATGGTGTTATAATTTTGTTGTCGAGAATTCTTCTTTCTAGTCAAAACTAGAGAAAGTTTAGTTAACCATACGAAGAATTTCACATTTTGCAATATCTATATATATCTTGATTCTTGACTATTCTAGGGGATTGAAAAAGATACAACACTCATTTATGTACTTTTTATTGATTTACAATACATTTGGATTTAAATTAACCCATATGAGATAACTCAATGACAACATTAGTAAAAATCACTAGGACTAATCTTAAATCCAGCTCATAATCATCAGTCACAAGTAAAATGGTTGTAAGAATGTATATACAATATCTAAATTTATCAAAAGAATTAAAAATGCAAACATAATTTTTTCTGTTTCAAAAATTGAAGCAAATAAACAATTGAAGCAAAAAAAAACAACTACATTTTCCTTAAAAAATTTAACTTATCTTAGTATTAATTAAGTTATGTTATCCGATTCATCCGAATGGTGACATCAGTTGGTACCATTAGGATTAGGAATACAAGACAATTTGAATAAAGAAAAAATATATTGTGAAACAAATGTGATTTGTGATTGTTGAAAAAAAAAAGGATTTTTGTGATGCATTATGAATGGTGATATGGGACGGATCTGTCACCATTAATATGGGGGCAGTTGCACCCATTAAAATTTTAAAATCCTTTAAGATTTATTAAGGTTTTAAAAATTTGCCCCAAGTTTAAAACTGATTTTGTCCCCATTCTAAATTTAGTTATCTAATTGACTTAGACTGATTGATTTTAGGAAAAACAAATATATTTTTACCAATTGTTTACTATTCTTATTCTTTTTAAAGACAAAGATTTAGCAAATCTACAATAAAAAAAAATGAAAACAAAATTATTCTTTCGTTAAGAAACTTCCCTAAATTGCTCGACATTAATATTTGTTTTTCTGAAAAGATTACGTTAATTTTGCACTTTTTTACATCACATTTTTTTGTAGCAACAATGATGTAACGTGCACTAAGCTTGACCCGAACTCATGCGATAACACATCAACCGCATTAGCACAAACCACTAAACTACAAACGTGGTTTTTTTACGTCACACATATACACATTAATATGTATTTTGTTTGTTACAAATAATTTTTATTCATTTTGTACATTGTAATATGGATTGTAGTAAATTTTGCCCCCAGCCCTGGTGATATCTTTTCTGTTTCGTATAGCGGTTCATCCGAACCTTACCTCCCATTTAAAACCATAAATATTTCGATAATTTGGTAAATTCGATTGTTGTAACATTAACACATACTAAAGGAAGAGCCGCCATGTTAACCACCGTATAGAAAAGTACAATAACGGAGACACGTCATAGAAATAACGGGAGAGAAGAGATTCGCCGACAGTTGTAACGTCAAGCTTAAATCAAGCCGCCTTCTCTTTTTATTCACTATAACGTAATTACTAATTAAACAACCATATAAAAACGTCAGTGATGACGTGGCTTTTTCACACGTTTCACAATTTTAAACGTGATTACGATTTTTTTTCCTCACTGATTATTACTGGCCCAATAGCATTTGTTCTTTTCACATTTTCATTAATTATATATCCCCCACCAACGACTTTAATTTTTTAAAATAAGAGGAGAATCAAAATTAAAAAAAAACTAAAGAACGAATAGTGTAGTTAATATAATTAATTAGGAGAATAATTAAAAGATAAAGAGATAAGAGGAAAGTGGGGGTGGGTAAAGGCCATAGCCATGTGCCTTCATGTGGTGGTTGGCCCATTCATCGGGCCCACTCTACCACTTCTTCAACTCCTTCTTTTAGCTTATCTTAATCACATTCTTATTTTTCATTTGGTTTCTCTCCTTTTGTCAAACCTTTTCTTTTTGTGAATTATCTCATTTTACACCAAAACTAATTGTAATTTGAAACCTTAGGCAGAAAATTTGGGANCATTTAAAACTTCGTATGAATTTGAAACCTTAGGCAGAAAATTTGGGATTAGTTAAGGGGAATTTTGAAGTTGATTATGTTTATTTACCTTTTTCGAGTTACATTTTTTTTCTTCTAAATATCTAAGAATTACAGATTTAAATGTATATATCTCCTTAGACCTAAGATCAAAACGTGTTATAGTTCATGCCTAGTAAACTTTACAAAAATGGGATTAATCAAAAGGATTTTGGAGTTGATTTTATGTTTTTCACCTATTTGAAATTGTCTTTTTAATAACTCAAAAGTTATATATCTAAACCGGCACATCCCTTCGGATTCATGATCAAAACATTTGATATGGTTCTGTTGTAAGAGTCATTCAGATTAGTGATATTTAATTTCGTCTGAAAGATTTTACTAGTTAGAGCTATTGGGTTTTGGTTTGGAACTGCATTTTGTAATTTAGAAAAAAAAGAATATTAATGATGATAAACAGAAAAGAAATGAATGGCGTGAAAAATACGTCCGGCGGGAAAGCAGTAGAGGAGAGAGTGATTAACACAAAAGAGATTGAGACTAATGGCTAAATTATAGCCTTAACCAAACACAAGTCGTATTCCTCAAGTCTCTCTTCTTTTTTCTTTTTTCTTTTTGAGTTGTCTATTCTAAACTAGTTATACTATTCTTTAGTAAATAAATTGAGCATAACATCTTACTCTCATATATTGGTCAAACCAATTGAATAATCTCATATACAACGAATAATATCTATACAATGTGTTATATGTGTTGTTACTCTCTTGCATGGTGATTTTTTTTGTTTGTTTTGTATTATCTTTCATCACTTTTCAGCACGTTTTATCTTTGGTCATAGTTTACTTTTCAAACTGACGTATAGTTTTAGGAGCTTTAAAATGAAATCTTCTTGTATCTTGATATTTTGGTAATTCTTAAGCAATGAGATTTAGGTTAGGTGTTTTCCATAATCATTCTATCTTAATCGCCATTACTTATCAACTAATGTTTAATTAGCAGAAATGCATATATACACGCATATTATTAGATGAGATATATAGCTTACCTAATATTATCATAATTAATCGTCTCTATTAGCTGTTCACGTTATTTAATCCATACGCATTTGTCACTAAAAATTAACCTACTTTATTAAAACAAACAAAGAAACATTTAAATGTGGTTGGAATCTTATTCCATTATCTAATGTCTCCTCCTAATTGTTCCTTTATACAAAGCTATGAACCAAAAGGGCTTAACTAAGTTGCGTCGACATAAACATATATCATCCGAAATTATATACACACACATTATTTAAAATGGTCAAAATATATACACACGTATTTATGTATATAACTCTCCAAAATAGCCAAGTTCTGTTAATCTATTGGCATCACCTTTTTTTTCCAAGCCAAAACATCGTTTTCCACTAAATGCAAGACTTTAATATAACCCTAGTAGGTGTGTATTTATACTTATCCGAAATACATGGGATTTGCTTCCTAGAAACTTCATATATCACTTGAGCTAATATTATACAAAAATACAATAAACCATAAACTTCATATTAATTTCATTTAAAACTTTGGTTATTAACCCCCCATAAACTGGATTTTTTTTGTCAGGTAACTACCTCCTAAACTTAATATTCTCATATTTTTAATGCAGCTAAATTTGACGAGTCAATTAAGCTCCAAAATCCTGTTTTTCAAACCTAATTTCATATCAAACGTCATCTCATTATATAAAACATAGATTAATAAATATCTACAATAACATTTTAGCTCTACACATAGTTTAAATAAGAAGGATTTGAATAGTTAAGTGTCCTGTGACAGAAAAAAATCATTTTTGCAACCAAAAACAAAAAAAAAAAGTACAAAGAAAAATATTTTTTTTCCTCTCTCTCTCTAGACCTCTTCCTTTATTTATTAACCCTAATATTGTGTCATCCTCCAAAAGAAAAAAAAGGTTGTATAAAGGTTCTTCTCTTCTCAACTCAAGTACTCCTCTTCTCTAAGAACACAAAACACAATGGCCTCTACAGACAAAACCATAATAAACTCAGCAGACGTCCCTGAAAAGGATGTTTTTGCCCTTCACTTCCTCCAATCTCTCTCAAATCTAACATCACAAAGCCCTTTTAGTTCTCTTGATAACAGAAACGATCGTGTGAAGAAGATCAAGAAGGCGGCTTATGTTTCAATGGCTAAAGCAGCAGGAGGGACTAACAGGATATGGAGCAGAGCCCTCTTGCACCGAGCCGCGAAAGAAAACAAGAAGATCGTGAGGTTTCCAAGGAGGAAGAAGAAGAAGGTGACATGGCAGAGGAGGAGTAGGAGGAACATTAGAGCTCCGGTGGTGGAAGAGGCGGCGGAGAGGCTGAGGAGTCTTGTTCCGGGAGGTGGAAGAATGGAGACGACGACAAAGCTGATGGAAGAAACGGCTCATTACATCAAGTGCCTTAGTATACAGGTCAAGGTCATGCAGTGTCTTGTTGATGGCTTATCTCCCAAATGATCATTATTATAAACATAATTGAAAGATGCATATAGAGATACACACACATGGATAGTATTGGAATTGTGATGATCATAATGATGATGATGATGATATATGACTCATATATATAGTCATCATACATATGTGTAGATATTTCATATATGTATACATACGTGTAAGATAGGACACATATATGAAAAAAAATGTGTGGATATGTATTAGTCGATAAGTAACGAAATATTTTTTCTGTTTCTTTTCTTGAATTTTGATAAAATGGGATTTTTATTATTTATCATATTATGATATATATGCTATGGCCGATTTAAGCATTAGGGTTTGGGAACTTGCCATTGGAGCTATGCACTACTTCTTTCTTTTCTCCTTGTAGCTATGCACTAACATGCATGGTCCTCGTGATTGTAATCCATGAATTGTGTTTCTATGAATGGATTTATATATCTAGTTATAACTTAATTACAACATCATAAGTTTCATAATTATCGTTTATCAACCAAGAAAAACATCATAATTATCATAAAATATGCATTTTTTTACAATATATATTAGCTTACACATATATGATTAGCTCGATCGTGATTTTTTAGAAATTTATCATATGATCAATGAATGTCGTAAAAATTTCTCTGTCATAATTAATAATTTAACAATTTTTGAATAATATTTTTCTTAAAGTTAGTTGAACCATATATATACTTTTGGTCACCAATTTTTAGAAACAAATATTATACTCACCGACTGATACTACAGTGTTTCTTGCCGGGTTGAATTGAAATGAAGACAAAATCACATAATAACAAAACAACTACAAAACTCCGATTATGTGTGTTCAGTCTAATCACAATTTCCCCTTGGAAGGATTATCTACAAGTCGTATAATATAATGCAGTTGGTCATACTTATATTTCACACGATTGCTCCATTTCATCAATAAATTATATACGTGTTAATTTGGTCAATTTCACAACTTCACATCAAATAATTAATTCGTGCATTTGTAGTTGTACTTGTCAGAATTCCTTTTTATGATCAGTCAAATTATTCGTACAAACATTTAAATTTTATGGACTTAGTCACTTAGAACAGACTATTTGTATCCAAAAATAGAAAGAACAAAGGGAGATTTGCATTACTTGGAATACTACAAACGTATGGTTACTAGAGAAATTGTGAGTCTGAATCCAAGAAGTTCATAGACTCTGCACAACATGTTTTTTGCTCTTTACCAAAACAAGAAAAAAAATACGGTATACTACAGTTTCCGATGTATCTCGAGTTACTTTTGGTATCTGATTAAACCTTAGATTTTGCATAGAACTTACATCAGCCTTTGTCCATCTTTCATAGAGATGAATCCTGATAGTTTTGCTCGATATTCTACAGGGGACCTGATGTAGTTTTGATTAATAACACACCGTTTAATAGTTGAATCATGTTATTATGCCTCGGGTAGAGGAGCACCAGGTGTGAGGGCTTCTAGTTCTTCTTCAGTGCCGTAATTCCATAGTTCTTTAAGCTCTCCTCTAACCAATCCCAGAATGACGGCCAGACCTAGAGAGAAACACATCAGGTTTTGTTTAAAAAACAATGGTTATGATCAGATGGAGGAAGAGAAACTCAGGTTTCTGATTTTACCGAGTGTGCAGGGGACGATGTACAATAGCGCAGGCTGGCCATGTCCGTCCATAAGATACAGACCTAGATATGTCAGTAAAAGACCTACAAAACAGAACCACAGGAAACTATGTTTCAGCAAAGTTCCCATTTTGTAAAAGCGTAAGCAGCCATGTCGATTAGCAAGTCAATCTACATGTTACTTTCTTGTAGAACAAACCAAATGGTTCAGATGTGTTTGAGAAGTGCGATGTATTAACTTACCAACTCCATAGCCGATAGTCAACCAAAGGAAGTAGCCATTTAATATAACCCTCTTTTTGATCTTGTCGAATCTGAGACCAAAGCAAAGTGCAAGCATTAAAGCCAAAGAAATATTGAGCAAACATAAGAGAATCCTGATGTATGACTGGAGAAAATTAAATAAAGACATAAGAGAAAATTATGATCAAAACATAAGAGAATTTCAAGTTCGTTCTTTGAAGCTCTGAGAATGTCACTGACTGACAGTACCTGGAAGCAAAGGAAATGAGCAAACCGGGGAAGAGGATGTCGCCAAATCCAATCATGTCATAACCACCCCATGGATCGAAAAACCGAGGAATCCTTAGTAGCATCGGAATGGACTCCCCGCTGCTGCTGTCTCCTTCGGCAACCTATAAAGAAGCGGGATCTCAAATAAGGATATCGACTATCTGAACATATCCTGAGCTCATGAATCACCCAATTATTGGATTCAGATATTGATGGTGAGTTATGAAGTTATTTGTGTACTAGTAAGCAACTGACAAAACAAGTTCTCAATGATGTAATGTGATATGGCCTAACATATTCCTGTGCTACAAGAGCAGACTGCAATAGAATCAAGGATCCTTCCAATTTTTCAAAATATAACATATATAACATTTTGTACTCTGGCCAGATTAATTTTAGAAAGGTAAGTGCTATCAGATACCAAGCCTGGATAACTTGATTGTAACTATTGTAAGTAAATAAAAAAGGTGAATGCAAGAGAAACTCACCACAATCATAACACTCTCGTGAAATATCAATGGTGATATGAAGACCCAGAAAATGTCATAGACAAACGCACAGCAAAGAAGCACAGTAGCAACCTGGATTACAGATAACTATCAGCACAAAACAGAAAACCATTATCTATCATTGTATAACAGCCAGATAAACTACCTTGATGTTAGGTAATCGAACCACTTGCAAGGCTGTGATCATTAAACAGATGCCCTGTCAACCACATATCACAATGAATCAATTAGTGCCAGTGACCAAGGAACTGAAACTTTTCTTTACAACATCTTATTTCAGGAAGAGAGGGGAACATAAAACTAAGTTGATAGGTAAAGCAGAAGCAATCATCAGAGGACCAATGAGAAGAAAAGATTTATAAAAGCATTCAGTGCAAGAAGAAAGAGAGCTAAGAGAGTTACCAAAATGTCTTGGCCAATCCAAGAATATGATGTGTGCCTTTCTACAAACCAGAAAACAGCAAATGCCAAACAAAAAATGTTGACCAAAAGTGACATCACTGACATGGTCCCAAGCAAAGGGAGATTCACAGATTTGCGACCAAGATGTCGACATTTTCTGTAGGCGGATCACAACATATATCTGTTAAGAGATATTAACCAGAAAAAGAGAGAAGTGAATATTCAGAAATATATCAGAATACCTCAATATAACTGCCATAATGATGGTGTGCATACCCTGAAAACAACAGCCCCTACATTAGATTGACAGAAAAAGCTTATATACTCACAAGTTCAGAACCATCGGTATGTTAATGAAATTACCTGCATGCCTCCGATGCAGAAAAATATGGTCAGCACCCATACAAACCATGATGACATGAAATAGAAAAGGAGCAGCAGAAAAATAGAGGCTGTGACTATAAAAAATACAGCCCCAGTGACACTTATATCAAGGATTTCCTTCTCTGGGTCATCTTTTCTGGTCCCACCGCCACTAGAGAATTCCTGGAGAAAATTAAATTTCAATCAACCTTCCGTCTTTGAAAAGACATATCAGTAACTCAACATTATAACAACTACTGAGTGATCACCAAAATTATAAGAGGCTGTTCAAAGTATATGAGAAATGTACATAAGATATTAAAGGCAGTTAGTTGTAAACGATATAAAAACATAGCACACAATTTATGGTACAGCTACCAATGGACACCAGACAAGGAATTGAAAAAATGATAACCTTTGCTAAAATGCTGTAAGATTCATTAGCTTGGTCAGGATCCGTAAGCTCTGACCACAATGACGCAATGACAACAGTTCCAACAGCCATGAGCAATAAAAATCCAGCTGTGAAGTCCACCACAGGACGCTTTGGTGCATACAACAAAAGCTCAACTGCATCATAAATAAAACGAACTTACTCTACGAGACAGGGGTTTACAACATTACTAAAATGGTCCATGTTGTAGAGAACTCACCACTCTTATTCTCTACCATAGACCTGTTGAGAGCATCCCCACTTGACTTAGAGATCATTAATACAGATATGCTCACATTAAGAGATGTGTCTTTTTCCATACATCCCATCTCATCAAGATCTGACACCATAACTAAATTAGATCACAGAAACACACACAAAAAATCATATCGAATAAAACACACAAACCTTCTTTATCATTAATAACCAACAGAGCAGAAGCACCAGCTTCCTCAGCATGTTTCGCCTTCTCAGTAAACGCGCAATTCCCACGAATCGACAACGCAATACGTCCATCTAACTAGAAAACAAACAGTGCAAAAGGAAACCAATTCAAAATTTCACAATCTAAAAAAAAAACAAGTAATGAGGTAACAAATAATACTAACCCTGGAAGTGAGATTAGAGCATGAATCAATAGGATCTACAAACTTCGCCGGAAACCTAACGGATTCATCGACATCAGAAGGTAACGATGCACCAAATTGAGCAGTTAAACCAGTAATAAACTCTCCTTCAACACCATCAATCCAATTCAATACTTTAACCTATATCATAATAGCACAAAATCATCAAACCAACCACTTCAAGATTCGATTCAAGTCTAGAATCACAACAAAATTGAAAAGATTTTACCATTTGGAACTTATTGGTACAGCCTTGAGACTCGAGGGTTGAATCTTCGGTCCATGATGCATCGTCGGCGGCAACTAGTGAGACTACTAAGAGAAGGAGAGTCACGAGTATTGAAGAGTGACGGTGACGAGGTGGATCAGACGACGACATGACGGAGCAAATCGGAGGAGAAATGGGAAGAAGAAAGTGTTGCAGTTAGAATCTTTATAGGATTAATCGGACGGTCGAGATTTATTACTCTTCATTTTTCTCTCCACATTTTTGCCATTAATTCAATAATAATTAGATTGGTGTTAAAGTTAAATTATGCGTCATTGGTTTAATTTTGGTTTGGGTATATTTTGTGTGGTTTATTGGTTTTGTAATTATTTAGAGGTAATTCGGTTTGGTTTGAAATTGGATGTTTGAGGTTATTGTATCTTTTACAAAACTGTAATATTCAATCTATATTTTTTGGTTGGTTTGGTAATTATTTTGTTTAATTAATAAAAAAACATAGTTGATTATGTTATTAACTGAGAAACCACATAATTGATTATATTTTTTTTTGAATTTCATTTGGATCTCATCACATCAATGAATATGATTAGAATATATGTTTTATTTTGAAATTAGAGTTGTTAAGCAGATCTTCTAAAGATCAATTTAGATTTGATTAAGCAAATGATGAGGATGCTGAGAAACTCTCTATTTTTGTCGGAAAAGTTTTTAATTTGCAATTTACGTGAAAATAGATAGATTAGATAATTTTGAATGATTTTTTTAATAACTATTTAATTGTTTGTTATCAAAATATACATGTCATTGGTTCAATTTTGGTTCAGGTTTTTATTGGTTTATTGATTTTGTAATTACTTATACATAATCCAGTTTAATTTAATTCATTTTTTTATGTATGCTCAACTGCAAAATTTGTTAATTTGGTTGGTTTGGTGTGTTAATTTACCTTGTATCTTTTTTTTGCAAATTATTTCACTTGGATAATTAACAAACATAATTAATATTGTTTTTTTAAATAGAAAAGACATTGAAAATGTTTTGGATAAGAAAAATAATAATTCCAAAGCTACTACATAATTGTGTTTGAGGAAAATTACATCCACGATGTAAATTGACTTTGTCAGACCAAAAATCATTAGAACAGTTCACCAGAAAATTATTGGCTAATTAGAATATTAGAAAAATGTCATCGTACCGGTTTAAATAAGGTATCATGCAAACCGGAAAATAACAAAAAAAGCCAATTTATTTACCTTAATATCCGGAAAGACCCCAAAAACAGGGTGAATATTTTTACAGAAAGTGAAAAAGAGAAAAAAGAGTCTATGAATTAAATTGGTATTCAAAATTGAGAAAAAAAAAATAAAGAAAGATTTTNGCCAATTTATTTACCTTAATATCCGGAAAGACCCCAAAAACAGGGTGAATATTTTTACAGAAAGTGAAAAAGAGAAAAAAGAGTCCATGAATTAAATTGGTATTCAAAATTGAGAAAAAAAAAATAAAGAAAGATTTTTGTTTTTGTTTTTTTTGTAAAGAGCAAAAAGACAGAGAGAGAGATCTCCTCTAAAGAAACTCCTTTGACGTTTCTCCACCCAAATCTCACAAGCTCATCTTTTTTTTCCTTATGTAAACAAACTGTTACTGATCTCTCTCTCAAAGTTTTCTCATTTGTTTGTTGTGTGTGGGAGATCGAGAACGAAAGAGACATGGCTCCTCCTGCCATGAAGATTGTGTTCGGTCTCTTGACATTTGTCACTGTCGGAATGATCATCGGTATACTCTCTCTCCTCTATTTATAGTCGATTCAATATTACTTTTGTCTTTGTTACATTTCGATCTTCAAAGTTGATACCTTTTTGGGAAAATGCTTCTCGTTACTGAGATTTTAGCTTGAAATTTGGTTTTTCTTCATACGGAGACGACTATGAGATTAAATTTTATGAGAAAATTTGAAACGGCTTTGGTTTACTAATGGAGATTCTGTTTCTTTCTTTTTTTCCTGGAATCTGCAGGTGCTTTGTTACAATTGGCGTTTATTAGTAGATTGGAAGATTCGTACGGTAACTCCCTCTTTCTACTTTTAGTTGTAGATATGTATTTGGAAATAGAAATTGCAAACATTGTTTGAATGTCTTTGATTCTTCTGAAAAATGTGTGTTATGTTCGTGCTTGAGTCAAGCTCTTATGTAAGGAATTGAGAGGACATTGTCTTAGAAACATAGGACTTTGGAGTCTGTTTGATGTTTAATATAATGGAGAGATCTTTTTGTATGTTCTGTTGCTTCCTTTGTTCATATGTTGTGGTTCACTTCAATTTCTCAGTAGCTTCTTGCTCTTTTATTCAGGAACTGGATTTCCATCGCTAAGAGGGCTTCGGGGACAGAGCGCTCGTTATCTTCGAGGTTTGTGTCACCGTTATCTGAATCTTAGCTTTAGGATAAGACTCTTATTTGAGAGCTTGAATTGTGGATATGTTATTATGATACAGATAATTTAATGACTTAGACTCGTTTGTTTTCAGATGTTTCCCGGTGGTCAAATGACAAAGAAGCAGAAATTTTACGGCTTGGTTATGTAAGTCCAACATATCCATTTTGCAATTGATTTTCTTTCTCAGGGCCAAATCTTTTATGTAACTTTGCTTCTATAAAAACCGAGGTCCATTTTATTCGCTTGCAGCTAATGTTTATTTGCTTTAGTGCAGGTCAAGCCTGAAGTAGTCAGTTGGTCTCCTCGAATCATTGTGCTTCATAACTTTCTAAGCCCTGAGGTATATTCAGGCCCCATAAATTTATGTTACTTATTTGAGTTATCAGCTCACAGATCATAGAATAAGATTAGTTTAGAGGAACGTAGCATAGGCTATAATACATCCAACCTTGATGATATTAGGCTTCAAAGTAAAGATGGAACTTGTAAAAAAATCTATCTATCAAAGCCAAAATAGGATTCGGAACAGACTCAGTCCTAAGAGCATGTGTCATAAGAATAAGCAAAAAGATTTTGGCATTTTGGTAGTTATGCCATTAACAGGTTCTTTTTTTGGTATCTCTGCAGGAATGTGAATACCTTAAAGCAATCGCCCGACCCCGCCTTCAGATTTCCACTGTTGTTGATGTAAAAACCGGCAAGGTACTGCCAGTAGCTTCCTTTCACTCTCTGGAAATTAAGAGCTATTGTCCACTTGTTCCTTAGAAGAAGTAAACTTTATATTACCTCCACTCTCTGCCTTAGATTGTTCCATTGCTTCAGTCAAGTAGAAATGCTCTAGTTATGCCTTCAAAGCGTTATCCACTCTCTTATTATTTTCCTCTTGCTTAGGGAGTTAAAAGTGATGTAAGGACAAGTTCCGGAATGTTTCTAACTCATGTAGAAAGAAGTTATCCAATGATACAGGTAAGTCACTCTCTAATATCTTAAAAAGGTGTTTCAGTTCGGTCAAATTTGTCTCTCTTTGTAAATTATATTCCTTTTTGTTTGCTACTAGGCAATTGAAAAGCGAATTGCAGTCTTTTCTCAAGTACCTGCTGAAAATGGAGAACTCATTCAAGTTCTCAGGTGCGTGCATTAGT
>OVAP01002960.1:0-17888 GCA_900406295.1 Aurinia saxatilis
TTTAACTTACAAATTAACTCTAGACACCCCCAAAACTCTCCAATGAGAATGGTCTTACGTCCCTATTACCGTTGACTTGTCCTCTCTCTCAACGTAAGCAAAATTAAAAAGGTTTGAGAGTCCTCCTCTCAGGGCTTTCGCAAAAGCTCTANATTATTGATTACTTATCGCTTAAGGCATAGAGATCTCTATTAGGTTTGTTTATGCTACAACCGCCTAAAGGCCCACATTTTCATGTTGATTTATAAATTGCCTTTACTGTACGTTTAATCATTCATATGCTTAATTTCGTTATATATAGCTAGGTTTTGATATTTACCTTAGGGATTGATTAGTTACTTGTAACACAAGAGTTTCAAGTTTTGACAATATATTCTTATGTCAAGAGGCAAATACACACAGCTTCGAAATTATTTTGTTCGTATTTGTCTTAATAAAGATTTCATTATATTTAGTTAGAAATAAATCGAGAAGCACATTAGGACGAAGATTTAAATTTCAGCACCCAACGATCCAAGTGAATCCAAAAGTGTCGGTTAAACTCTGACTAGTAGATAAAAGAGTATTATTTTGGTCGTTGTCACGCGGGGGTTGATAATTTCTGATTTATATATAAACTTTATTCTAAAAGTCTTGATTCAATAGAAACGAAAAGAATCATCTTCATATGTAAGTACTGTGTTTTAGCTTGTATAATAAATACACTCCGCCATTTGTATCTTTTATTTCATCAACCTCAAAGATCTCTCAGCTTAAATCAAAGATTATTCAGTAAGAAAAAGCAGAAGTAAGTAATGGCAGCAATCAAAGTTTTTGGCCACCCTGCTTCTACAGCCACGAGAAGAGTTCTCATCGCTCTGCACGAGAAAGAACTTGACTTTGAACTTGTTCAGATCGAGCTTAAAGATGGTGAACACAAGAAAGAGCCTTTCCTCTCCCGTAACGTAAGTAAATAAAACTTTTTCAAGGCAGTAGAATCTTGTTCTGAATTTTTTTTAATTTTTTTTTTATTGTAGCCTTTTGGTAAAGTTCCAGCCTTTGAAGATGGAGACTTCAAGCTCTTTGGTAAGAATCAACAACAAAACTAAACACTTTTTGGCTTAGTCATTCGGAATTTCGGTTTGGTTCAATTCAATTTATTTATCAACTTATGTTATTATTTTGGTTTGAAAACGTTTTTCCATTGATCTTGTTAGGTATTAGTTCGGGATAAAACAAAACCGAAAATATGAAAACAAAAAAGAGTGGTTGTTTTATAAACAAGTTTGATTTGGATGCCTCTCAAACTCAGTTGTTGTAGTAGAATAACTCAACACGATTACATTTTCTGACACGATAAAATTTTGTAGTGAACGGTTGTTACAAATTTGTTAGGGATTAGTAACAAAAATCAATCCTAAATATATATGGATTTTTTGTATATATTCTTGCAGAATCAAGAGCAATTACTCAATACATAGCTCACGAATACGCAGACAAAGGCAACCAACTTCTCTCACTTGGCTCCAAAAACATGGCAATCTTGGCCATGGGCATCGAAATTGAGGCTCATGAGTTTGACTCAGTTGCTTCAAAGTTAGGTTGGGAACAAATCTTCAAGACCATGTTTGGGTTGACCACAGATCAAGCAGTTGTTGATGAAGAAGAGACTAAGTTAGCTAAAGTCCTTGACAACTACGAGCATAGGCTCAATGAGTCTAAGTATTTGTCTTGTGAGCACTTCACATTGGTTGATCTTCACCATATCCCTGTGATTCAATACTTGCTTGGTACTCCAACTAAGAAGCTTTTCGATGAACGTCCACATGTTAGTGCTTGGGTTGCTGATATCACTTCAAGGCCTTCTGCTCAAAAGGTCCTTGGTTAAGTGTATTGTTAATCAAACATTGAATAAGTGGTGATGACTTCATTGCCCAAGGCCAATTCTCATGAACTTTGTTTTGTATGTGTGTGTTTCCTTTGTTTTTCCTTTTGTGCACACACGTGTGTACATTGCAGTGTGTATATGTTCTCTAATTAAAACGTCATATTGATTACTTTACGCCTATAAATCAGTAGAACACTCACCTCCTTAGCTACATTACAATAACTCCTGTGTGTAAGAGATGATACAAAAAACTCCTGTGTAAGAGACGTAAAGACGCATTATATAATTGTGTTATCTTCATGAATCAGTGATCAATGTATACCATGAATCTTATATACAATATAGTATGTAATTATCAATCTATCAACCTAATAATAACCTTTCCACAAACACAAGTATATTAACAAACAATTTCTGCTTAGTTCTAGTGTAATTTTTCATTTTTTATTATAGATACATTTTTGTTAGTTTTGCTATTTTCTTAATGACATCATGAAATTTTGTAATCCCTCTATTCCAAGTTTAGTAACTGTTTGGTGAGTTTTGTTATTTTTTAACTGAATTTTGTATGTAAGCAAAAACAACCACTTGATGATATATAAACATTATAATTTATACATGTGTGTATACTACCTTTCAACATTATAAGCCAAAATTTATATCAAATTTTATATTTGTGTGTGTTTTTTTTTTAATATTTCGCTATACAAAGTTAATTTTTTTTATCTTTGACATGTATTTCATCATTCGAGGATATAAACGAATGATTTAACATTTTTATAAAGAACTAGGGAAGTGAATATACATGTACATGTTTAGGTTTCTAAAAAGTTTATATATAAATGTATTTCACAAATATTGTCCCTTACTAATACTAATTTATTAAAAATAAATAAAAACAAAAAAAATATTAGTTTCCGGAATAAAAACAGAGAAGTAAACAAAAAAAAAGGAAGCGTTCTTCAGATAAAACGTTTTGAATGGCTGTGGCTACAGCTCCGTCGCTAAACCGCCATTTCCTCCGCCGCGTCTCGAATCCTTACTCCAGAGTAAAGACACGACGGCCATGGCTGTTATTACCAGTAGACTCGACCCTTTTCGTCTCTCGCCGGAATTCGGACTCTCATCTCCTCGTTTTCGCTTCTTCTTCTCCTTCTCCTTCTCCGTCGTCTCCGAACTCTCCCACGGATGTTCTCACGGCAGAGTCGTGCGTTAATAATGGTCTTGATCTCTTCAAGAGAGGAAGAGTAAGTTCTAGAGTTCGATTGTGTGATTGTAATTGAAATATCTTCAGTCGAATTCGGTTTTCAATTTTGGAATCTTCTCTTGATCTTACTGCCATGCTTGTATGATTCTTTGGAATTAACAAACTTCAATTTAATGAAAGTTGATTACTTTCAATAAAATTCACTAGCTTGTAACATATGCGATTGTAGTTGAAAACATTTCAGTGGAATTTGGTTTTACTGCGATGCTTGTATGATTCTGTGGAATTGGCAAACTCTAATTTGATGAAAGTTGATAACTTTCACCATTAAAGTCATCACCTTCAACAAAATTCACCAGCTTGTAACAAATGGGATTATGTTTGAGACCAAATTAATGATTTGCAGCAATTACTTGTAGTGGTTTTCAATTTGGCTACTTGGGACAGCAAAACATTCTTATGTGACAATTGATTCAATGTCGAGTAGTAACTGATTCAGTTGATTTGTCATGTTGGATTGTTTCAGGTGAAAGATGCTCTTGTTCAGTTTGAGACAGCACTGAGTCTGGATCCAAATCCTGTGGAGTCACAAGCTGCTTACTACAACAAAGCTTGTTGTCATGCTTACCGGTAATAACGATATATAAATTTTTTTATAAAAAAGCGTTGATTTCAAAGAGATCCGGATGTTATCTTTGATTCATGTTTGTTGTTTATCATCTTGAGGTAGGGGTGAAGGGAAAAAAGCTGCTGATTGTTTGAGAATTGCTTTGAGAGATTATAATCTCAAGTTTGCCACGATTCTTAACGATCCTGATTTAGCATCGTTTCGTGCTTTACCCGAGTTTAAGGAGCTACAAGAAGAGGTCTTGTACTCTCCTTTTTTCCTGTCTTGATCTTATTCTCAAGAAAAACTTTCTCATTGGCGAAAACTTCTGCGAATATTTTTGCAGGCTAGACTAGGCGGGGAAGATATTGGGGATAGTTTCAGGAGAGATTTAAAACTGATCAGCGAAGTTCGAGCACCATTTCGTGGCTTTAGAAAATTCTTCTATTTCGCATTCGCTGCAGCAGCGGGTATCTCAACATTCTTTACTGTACCAAGACTGATTCAGGCAGTTAGAGGCGGTGACGGTGCTCCAGATCTTCTGGAAACTACAGGAAATGCTGCAATTAACATTGGAGGTGAGTCATAGACACAAGTTCAGTCTTTTGTTGTTGTTCTGCTCTTATGTGTGACTAAGCTTTAGGAACAGCAATGTACAGGTATTGTTGTTCTGGTTGCATTGTTCCTTTGGGAAAACAAGAAAGAGGAAGAACAAATGGTTCAGATAACTCGAGACGAAACTCTTTCTCGGTTGCCTCTACGCCTCTCTACCAACCGTGTTGTTGAACTTGTGCAGCTTAGGGATACAGTTCGACCAGTGAGTCTTTGATCCCGCTTTTTTGCTGTCTCTAGGATTTAATTAGCCCTTTAAGTTTCTGATTATGTTAAGTGATTGACACTGCTGTTAGGTTATTCTAGCTGGAAAGAAAGAGACAGTTACACTTGCAATGCAAACAGCAGATAGGTTTAGAACCGAGCTCCTTAGACGAGGTGTTCTCCTAGTTCCTGTAATATTTGGTGAACGTAAAAAAACACCAGAAATCGAGAAAAAAGGTTTTGGAGGTTCTTCTAAAGCACCAAAATCTCTTCCTTCAATCGGGGTAATGAAAAGATTCTGGCTTGGAATACAATATTCATCTTCACTCTCATTTTTGCAAAATAATGATTTTTCTGTACTTGATAGGAAGATTTTGATACACGGGCTCAATCGATAGTTGCTCAGTCAAAGCTGAAAAGTGAAATTAGATTCAAGGCTGAGATTGTTTCGCCTGCAGAATGGGAAAGGTCGGGAACTTTTTTCCCCTTTTTGCTGATCACATTTTGATAGAAAAAAAGATTGTAACTTTGTTCTCGAGTCTTGAAAATGTCTCTGGTTTGGTTTGGTTTGATTCAGGTGGATAAGAGATCAACAAACATCTGAAGGAGTTACCCCGGGCGAGGATGTGTACATCATACTGCGGTTAGATGGTCGAGTCCGCAGATCCGGTAGAGTAAGTTTCCTCTTCTGGTTTCTCATGTTTGATGCAGAAATGGATCCTGTTATGTTATTAGTGGAGGATAGTTTTGGTTAATGTTCGATATCTATTCACTATCGGGTTTTTAAAAACGGTTTTGTGCATCTCATGTAAGGAAAAAACTCTGTTTTGTTCAGGGGATGCCTGATTGGGCTGAGATCTCAAAGGAGTTGCCACCCATGGATGATGTGCTCAGTAAGTTAGAAAGATGAAACTACATATTTCGTATCTTCATAAAACCTTAGAAGAGACTAACGAGAGAGAGCTCATAGGATAAGAAATGCTATCTTTCGTTTGTTGGTGCTCACAAGTCCATGAGATTGATATACTATATGAACTATGAAGTACTATTAACACAGACTCTGTGTTAAAAGGAAATTGTTTTGTATTAATTTCGGTTAAACAAGCTATTATAATTTCATAATTCATTCTCTTTAAATGTTAATTTTATTCTTTTAGATAAAACAGTGTCAACTGTTTCTTAATCTCCATTAATTGGTGATATGCTCTAAAAATGTAAAACACACAAACAATGGCCATTAAAAAAAAATCTCTAAAAATGTAACACATGAAATGAAAACAATACTACTAACACATCATTAGTATTTAACATGATGTGTTTAGTAGTATCAATGTGAAAACCTTAAAATGAGGAACTTCCATGTCCAACAAAAAAAAAAAAAAACAATATTAGAACATAAATATTACACACGAGGAACTCACTCACACATGTTCATTCATTATTTATTGGTATGCATAGAAGACAGTACTCACTTGTTATTTTAGTTCATGACGTTACATAACATAAAACACGCAAGCATTATTGAGTTTTACAATAAACAGCTTACTTACTGAATTAAATTTGTCTCACCGAAACAAATGTTCTTCATAGCATCCATCTCTTCTTTGAACTTAACCATTGCACCTCTAGGCAATGTCATGACCACTTTGACTCCACCTTCCATTGATGGATCCAACTTTGAAGGCCACAAGATCATCCCCATGTTCTCTGCGCTCTCCGGAGGTGTCAAGGGCCTCATATTCACAGGCTCTTCCCAACCGAAATCCGTCAATCCATACAAACCGATATTCCTTATATCCGTCAAGAAGAATAAACCATTTCTCACCCCTTCGTATCTCACATCTTCCTTGATCAATCTCTCAGTGTTCTTTAGCTCTTCCTCGACATACTCTTTAGTATTCCCCCTTTTCTTGGCTCTCTTCACGAGTTTTACAATGTCAGAGATAGATAATTCTTCGAGCTCTCTCACGGTCATCTCGATGTACACGTCTATGTAAGCATTACCGTAGTACCCTTTAGACACTGTCGGGTTTAGAACGTTCCGGATTCCAACAGCTATGCCAAGGACAGTGATCCCATCAAGGTTTAGGTTTAGGGCTCGAGCTCTTGCTTTCCAGATGTAAGCACTAAGAACTTCAAAAGTTGTTAAACCCTCCTTAACAAAGTCCTTTTCCCTTGCCAAAATGTTCTTAAGCTTTCTGATCTTCTCTGGCTTAATGTTTGTCGTCTCTGTAACCTGTTTGTATGTGCATGGTTATTTTTTACATAAATAATTATTTTATTAATCACGTTACACAAATTAATGCCATAACGTGGTATGTATTTATGTACTATCTCAAATGGACAGATCAAATGGAAAAAGATTGGGTACTGCAACCCATCTGCCACATATGGGACATGTCCAATAGCAATTATTTATTCAAAGTTTATGTCTGTAAATTATATCCACTGCGAAACAAACATGCTATATATTTTGAAAGTAAAATTACCGATATATATATAATTTACAGATATATCGGTAATTTTATATGTCTGTAAATTTTGTAAATTATATCCACATACGGAAACAAACATGCTATATAATTTTAAAATTATATATTAATTTATATGTTATTCAAATTTATCTTGATAAATTTTTTTATAAAAACAAATAATTTTTCCTTTAAGTTTCATTTATATATAGGAATTAAATGATTGTTTTTTTCAAAAAAATAATATACATATGTGTGGTATAATCATTCAAAGAAACTATATATTTTTTTCGATTTGTTTTATTTCTTCTTATTTTTCTTGAATAATTAACATATATTTTTGGACTATTCCCTAAAAAATGAGATTCTTAAAGCCGGCTAATAATTAAGGGTGCGAATTAACACAGATTTTTGGACAAAGAAACATACCATATCTTTACTTGGCATATACGGTGATGTCGCCAAAAGACCAACCTTGTCACCACCAGGAACTCTAGCCGGTTCGTTGTCTATTTTCCCGACCAGGCGCTCTCTCTGCCATACGGGCATTACCGATGGTTCGGTCTTCCCTCCGGCGAACTCAGTTAGGGCATGTATGATCATACCCACACCGCATGTGACGATGCCATGCCAATAGTGAATCCACCACAACCAAACTTGGTCACCTCCAAAACCAAAAAAACAATCTTTACACTTTCATATATCTATCTATAGTGTAAACAACGTATAATTTTGACGGTGGTCTAGACAAAAAAAAACAATTAATCTCTTAACACCAATTTTAAGAATGTTTATCAGTTAATTAGGGCCTATAATTTTGGAAAATATGTTTTATTATAACATATATTTTTGTAAAATATGCTTAGTTAATACCTCTAATTTTTGTAAAAACATATGATGAATTACATTAAATATACATTCATAAGTTTTTTGAACCAGGCCTATATTTTTTAGACTATATAGCTGATACCTGAAAAGCGAGAGGATGATAGCTGATCTCATTTTCGTAGTCAAGTTCAATCTCAGGTACAAGATGCAATGCAACCTCTTCATCTGTATTTTCTATATAGTTTAGAGTGGCAAGGTTGCAAGTCGCGGTAGCCATTACAAATGGGACTCCTTCACCATCATAATCTAGCTGAAGCTTTCTACCACTTGCACGTCTACTCAACTTACCTGAAAAAGGATAGTAGTACACAAGAAATTCGGACAAGGCCTTCCTAAGCAAAGAGAAAGGATCGTGACGATTGTTCTCATTTGCCTTGAAAACGTAAATTATTGCGTTCATAACTTCATTGAGAGGATCATTGTCTAGGGTAGAGAGGGAGAGAGTTTCCCAAGGAGTATGTTTTGAGGGTTTAACAAGCTAGGTTGATTTCTTTTCGAGAAGTAGAGAAGGGCTTGGTTTGGTTTTGTTTTCCATCTTTACCATGTTTATGTTGAGTGTATTCTTACCCTCTCAATGCTTGTTTATATAGACAAGTCATATATACCGTCGTAACTTTGTTATCAGCATTGTTGATCTCTACAATATTCTTAATTTCAAGTTTAATTAAATATTGATAACTAATGATGTAATGTACATTCAATACGAGGAATTAAACATAAACATGTGGAATGTTGTTTTTTTTTTCAAACATGAACATGTCTAGTTTAAATTTAAATGGTGGCATAATAACAAAAGTAACACAATTGATATAAAAAGATAAATTTAGTCAGTTTGTGAAAAGATGTTAGAAAATACAGCAATTTGAGTAAATGAATATAAAAAGTAAAACCCTCTATTCAGGGAAATAGAGTGTTTTTGAGCATTTTCAATGGTTTTTTTGTAACAACTAATTCTTAGAAGTTTGAACATAATTTTGTGGTTATTCAGTGAAAAGTGTAAAAGAGGATCGAGAAGGGTAAACAAAACATAAATATTAAATAATTTGGAAGAGAATGTGGCCTTTTGTTGAACGTTTGAGCCATCTTTGTGTAGCTGTCTACTCTTGGCTTTCTTAAAACTCCAACACGGAATATCTTTTTAAAAACAAAGGAAAAAACTATGGAAAATTTACAAGGATTAAATCTCTTATGACCACTTGATTTATATGTTCATAGATAAGATAAGATAGGTATATTGTTGGTCGTATTAATTATATGATCGACAAGATTTTAGAGGGGACGGCCTTTACCATGGACCATGGTTATGAATTTGTAGACCCATCATATATAAGGTTAATATCACAGAGACCAAGGTTGTAACAACGTGGGTGTCCAAAACAGGTGTAAACAAAGGAAAAGACATAGGCAAAGATTATAAACCTAAAGGTATTGACACTTAGAAAGCAAGACTTCAAAATGAGATGCCAGTCTGGTTTCCAAATTATGGAATCATGATGAAGGCAAAAGACAGAAGACTCGTTGAGATTATGCATCAGTATGGAGTGTGCATGACAAAGAGATCTAATATTCAAATAAGTTTAAGTCATTGGGATCCTCTTACACGAAGAAGGAAAATAACAGATTTACATATCTGTTAGCGAGTAAAGTTTACAAAATACGTATCATGTAATTTCATTTATTTATTTATTGTGTATATCTCTTTGCAAAAATGTTTATAAATGGTCCAAATTTTATGTTTATTATGACTTTGTAATTTCGAATCAGGTAATGAATAAAATAGATTGTCAAAAACGAAAAAATGCCATTCGACGAGTTTGTCACTAGATTAAGTTCACGTATTGAAGTGAGGCTTTCTAATTGACACTTAACAAGATTGTGGAGAAATTTGAACATTGTCAAGAGCTTAATGATAATATATATATATATATACATCCATTCAACTTAGTAACCTTCTTGACCCTAAACGACATTAAACTGGCTTTGGAACTTTCAAGACATACTGAGGAAACTGCAAGAGCTTAGTAAACTGGCTTCACTAATTCATTAGTTAACTGCCAGAGTGGTCAGGTGGACAGAGTTGGTAGGGGAAAGTTATTTCTTTCTTAGCAATTGTGTGAGGAAAGTTTTGTCGAGGTCGATAAAGATTGGAGTTATTGCACCAATCATTGCGACTGGTTTTTGTCACGTTAAAATCGTGATACAACTACGCATGAAACCAACTTTGGTATTTGTACAATATCCCGGCAAGATACTTTTTCTAATATACCTCTCCTTATCGAAGATCAAAATAGAAAAAACTTTCATGATATCCTTCTTGTTTTGGAGTTAAAAGGCTTTCTAATTAACTTGCAAAAGAAGTAAAGTGTACATCTATGAAACCAATACAAAGTGTATATACACGTTTAGTTAGTAAACAAGACTCTATGGCCATTTTTGTTGGTGATGTTAGTATGATGTGAGAGATAAGCCTAAAGGCCTTAAGCTAGAGCAGATATAATGAGACTTAATTCATAGGATAATAGCACCTCTAGTTAGTAAACTTGACTCTATCTCCATTTTTGTTGGTGATGTTTAGTATAATGTGAGATAAGCATGAAACGCGTTTTGATTTGGTGACAAAGAAAAACATTAATTAGGATTGTCAAAAGTATTTGATGATTTTAAACATGATTTATTAGAACTTAGAAAGTAATGGTCTAATAATTGTCGATTATTTTAGTTGAAGAGAAGGTTAGATTTTTTGTTTTCTTTGTATTAGTTGTATAGCGATGGCTCAACTCTCGTTTCATAGTCGTTGGAAAGAGAAGACGAGCTATAGCTTTTCGTTATTTCAAGAAGAAAAAATTGCTTTTAAAAGTGAACAATGACAAAAAAAAATATATATATTTGAGATTTAGTAGTTAAATAGTTGGTACAAGGAGACTTTTTATTACAAAATACACAATATACAATAACTAAAAAGTGACATTGGGCAATGCCAATAATCAATATATATGTTAATTTACTGAATGCATCTATTGACATAGTGAATGGAGATATTAGTCATATTACAATCGATATAATGACTCAATTATTCAGCTCAAATTATCATCTAGATTCAGTGCTTTCAGATCATTTGAAAAGATTATAGTGTTTGATTTCTGAAAATTCAAATGGATAATGAGAAAAGGCTTGACCGCTCAAGTATATAAATCAAATCGTTTTGGTACAATTGTGTCGGTTCTAACAAATATTCAACCACTCCCAACAATTCTCCATTTAATAAATCATTCATTTGCATATTCGTTTTGAATTTCATTGACAAGATCACACAAAAAATATAATTAAATCTTCAACCACTAACAAAAACCAAAAACTTAGTCCACGCACTCACCATTTATATATAAACATTAAGTTAAGCAATACCATTAACACAAAAGAAGCCTAAGAAACAAGAAAGACCCAAAGAAATGGCTAAGTACTTTACTCTGTTCTCAACCCTTGTGATACTCATCTTCTTCATCATCTCTTCGCCTCCGGTCCAAGCCGGCTTCGCCAAGGACCTAGACGGTCTAGGATGGGCTACAACCGGAGTCCAAGGCTCAGGCTGCCACGGTTCAATAGCAGAGTGTGTCGGGGCAGAGGAAGAGGAAATGGATTCAGAGATCAATAGAAGAATATTGGCGACGACGAAGTACATAAGCTATCAATCTTTGAAACGAAACAGCGTGCCTTGTTCGAGAAGAGGTGCCTCGTATTATAATTGTCAGAACGGAGCTCAGGCTAATCCTTATAGTCGTGGCTGTAGCTCCATTGCTCGTTGCCGGAGTTAGAACTTCACACAAACAATATTTGTTCTCTTCTTTATCTTTATCTATTAATATGTGTTGGATTTGGATGTGAATAATCTTGGGTTATATGATCCATGAAGTGTGTTTTAACCTTGATTAATCCTTTTAAGTACTTGCGTCTCTACGTAAAGGATCTATGTTTGACCAAACCGTGTTGGTTTATATGTGAATAATCAGGTTATTAAGGATCCATGAAGTGTTTTAATCTTTGAGTTCTCATGTGTAACAAAATACTAGTAATGTTTGATCGAACCGGGTTTGGCTTTATACACTTAACTACCTTTAAAATCGAATCGATAAACCGGTATCAAATTTGAACAACATCAACGTACATAATTAAAGCCCAGCCCATGAGAGAGGCCCATATGTTTGGTGTCTAAAAAGAAGCCCTAAAGTGATGGATCGTGCGTCTGTGTGTACTTGCGTCTTACGTCTTAGCTTGCAGATTCGACATGGAACAAGGTCTGAACCAGGAGCATGAAACGAAAACGACGGTGTGGTGGGACATGGACACCTGTCCACTTCCCGATGGCTATGACCCTCGTCGTGTCCGTCCGAGTATAGAATCCGCGTTAAACAAGTCCCTTGGTCCTGGTCATCAAGTCATCATCTTTGCCCTAGGCGACCTAGATCCGCTCTCTCCTGAGTTCTTGGAAGTCTTGTGTTCCAGTGGAATCCTTATTAGACACTCCCCCTACACTACTAACGCAGCGTTCTTTAATATTTTTTGGGATTGGGAAAACCGTAATCCACCTCCGGCTACTGTAATGATTGTATCCGGACTTGTCTTACACTGGAATCCTTATGAGTCACTCCCCTTGCGGTTAATATATCTTCTTATCTATACAACATATATATATATATTTTTTTTATATAGTGCTTAGATTAATCTTCAACTACGATGTAATTTTTGTTTCAGGTGGTGGGTCAGAATTCTTTAAATTTTGTCCGAATGGGAGAAGCTTAATCCACCTCCGTCTACTATCATGGTTGTCTCCGGTGATAAGTCTTATTTTGATGATAAAATAAACGACTTTGGATACACTATTATTCGCGCATTTCCATATCCTAGGCCAGTCCGTTTAATGATCATGACCAACCACTCTTCTGTAGAGTGGGTTTGGGAAAGATTACTGAGTTAGGTGTTTTCTCATCTCTTACCACAAACTGAAATAACTAGCCAGCCAAGGTAAGCTGTTTCCCAACTAATCTTTTTTTCTTTTCTTTCGCAGAGTATTATTCAGGGCCATAAACCACACTAATGGGCCTTTCCCCATAATAATTTTAAAGTCCATGACTGCGATCGTAGTCAATTTCACGTGACACGTGCATAACATTCGGGTCGGTCCTAAACAGATGGTCTAAATCTTAAGACATGCAACTTGAGAGGAAACAGAGAGTACACACAACTTGTGGGATTTGCTGTATCCAATTCCAAGCCTTCCAAGTTCCAGATCAGTCAGAGATTATTTGGTCTTTTTTTAATAAATTAAAGTTGTCAAAACCAAATATTGACCGTTGGATTCTAGTCTTTTAAAGTCTTTTGCAATAACTCAGAATCTACTACTCCTCCTCAATTATCTAAAACTAAATTAATATCACATCCTTTTGTTGTCGTTTAAAAAAAAAAAAACTAATATTAAAACAATTATATACTTTCCCTAAACTTAAAAGGATAATAAACAAATTTGGTTCTTTTAGAAATATGTGAAATTTTATGTTATTTATACAGAAACAGACTTTGCAGTAAAAATCAATTCTTTTTTTTTCTCCTCTCTCTCTCGAACCGTCTCTTTGGTTTTGGATCAAGCGGCGAAGAAGAANTTTGATTTTGATTTGAGAGATGGTGGAAACAAGACGTAGCTCATCGGCTTCAAAGCGTTTAACTTCTTCTTCTCCTCCTGAAACTTCGCGTCCTACTAAACGATCCAAGGTTAATAATAAGATTCGATACACCAAACTTTTTCAATTTGCATCGTAATCGATTCAGTTACGAATTATTAGGGTTTAATTTGTGTTCTCTGGATTTGATTTTTTTTTTTTTTTGGTGGAAACCCTAGGCGGCTGTTGAACCGGCGGGGTCATCTTCGGCGGCGAGTGATGTTCCGGTTGAGAATCAGAATCTGGGATCGGAATCTGGAGAACCGGAATTGAGAAGCTCTGATCCGCAGAGTAATGGTGATGATGCGGCGGAGAGGCCGGTTAATACTGTAACCGATGTGCAGGAGGAGACGGAGAATTGTGTTGATACCGATGTGAATCCTGAAGCTGAAGGCTTTGTGACTCCAACACCAACAGGTTTGAATGTTGCATGTTGTGTTTCACGGTTAAAAAAGTTGTCTTTTTTTTTTGTTTTGTTTCTCATATGGTGGTTTGTGGGATTTGATCAGGTGAAGTTGTGGCAGATGATGAGAAGGCGAAATCTTCGAAGAAGCGGATTGCTAAAGCTCCTTGGGCTAAGCTGCTTTCTCAGTGTTCTCAGGTTGGTTTGGTTTGCATGTTTTTGCAGTAGAGTATGGTGGTGAGCTAATTAAGGCTAGTGGGTTTAGTTGTCTGTGATTTGGGAATGTAGTAAAGATCATGTCTTTCGGATACGGGTGTCAAGTTTTTTTTTTTTTGGCATTGTGTACTATTGATCATGGGGGGGTTTGAACTTGCCATCATAATTTATTTGACTACTAATTGAATGTTGTATCTGAGTGTATTGAGAAAATTATTTGCAATTTCAGAACCCTCATCGTGTCATAAGAGGCTCTGTGTTTACTGTTGGACGGAGAGGATGTGATTTATGTATCAAAGATCAATCTATGCCCAGCCTTCTTTGTGAACTGAGGCAGTCTGAGGTATGGGAGTCTATCTGATTAGTCTTCTACTATCCTAAGCAACCAAAGGCCGTTTATTTATAATGTTTTTTGTTTGCAGCACGGAGGTCCATCGGTCGCATCCCTGGAGATAATAGGGAGTGGAGTTGTTGTTCAGGTTAATGGCAAGACTTACCAAAGGAGTACCTGTGTTCATCTCCGTGCTGGCGATGAGGTTGTCTTCAGCAATCCGGGGAAACATGCTTACATCTTTCAGTCTCTTAAAGACGAAAATCTTGCTACTCTAGACAGATCAGCTTCATTGAGCATTTTTGAAGCGCAGAGTGCCCCTCTGAAAGATTTTCATGTTGAGACAAGAGCAGGAGACTCTTCATCTGGTGATGGAACTTCTTTATTGGCGTGGACAAAGTTACACAATGTCCCTTTTCTACCACCTACTCCAAAAAATGTCAAAAGGCAGCAAAATTCAGAGGTTCCTGTGCTACCTTCTAGTTGCAATGACTATATCCCAGATGTCGACATGAACGATGCTGATAGTAACAATGATGATCATGCGGCTATTGCTTCGACGGAGAAAACTGTTGCTTCGACCTCTTGTGCAGCAAACGATGATCAGAATGCGGAGGGAAATGGAGTTGATCCTTTCCAAGATGCTGACGGTGGAAATATTCCTGGCTCTGGTTATGAAATTAGACCACTTTTTCGTTTACTTGAGGATCCTTCTGAATTCGATTTAAAAGGTAACATTCTCAAAATACCAGCGGATGAACAAAGGGAAGGGCTTAAAGAAGATGATCGTTCATCAGCTTCGGTATCCACTAGACGTCAAGCACATAAGGATAGTTTGCAAAGAGGGGTACTCAGTCCTCAAGACATAGAAGTTTCTTTCGAGAACTTCCCATATTTCTTAAGGTGGGTAGTGGTTAAATTTTTTTTTTTGTTAAACTAAAGCATTGTGGAGGTACAAGTTTGGCTAAATTAACTTTTGAATTGTCACAGCGGCACAACTAAGGACGTTTTGATAACATCAACATATGTTCACATGAAATGCGGAAGCAAGTTTGCGAAGTATGCATCATCGTTATCAACAATGTCCCCCCGTATCTTGCTCAATGGACCAGCTGGTATGAGGAAAATTCCGGACAGTTATTGTTTACAATTATTTTGTTTCTAGTTCCATTCCCCTAACAAAATTTCATATGGAATATTTGAAGGCTCTGAGATATATCAGGAAATGTTGGCAAAAGCGCTTGCGAAAAATTTTGGAGCGAAATTGATGATTGTTGAATCTCTCTTGTTACCTGGGGTAAACCTCTACGTAACCTTTATACTCTTTTTCTCATTTGAGCATTTGAACTCATGGATATTCATATGCATTTTTATGGTCTAATTTAGAATCATAAACTTGTTGGTATTAAATTGGTGCTCTAGACTATTGTTTCAAACGTCCTAGAAGCTTTATATGTACCAGCATTCTGTTAACTTATTGTGATTTACATGGTACCGCTAGCATTAATACCTTACTTATTTTGGATGGCTTCAGGGATCATCAGCCAAGGAAGCAGATTCTACCAAAGAAAGCTCTAGACGTGAAAGATTTTCTGTGCTTGCTAAACGAGCCGTACAGGCTGCACACGCCGCTGTTTTGCACCACAAGAAACCAACTTCAAGTGTTGAGGCTGACATAACAGGTGGATCAACTTTGAGTTCCCAGGCTATTCCGAGGCAAGAAGTGTCAACTGCAAGCTCTAAAAGTTACACTTTTAAAGCAGGTACTGTTGCTTGTCATATTTTCCAGTTTCATTGTTGTGCCACTTTCTGCGTTACTAAACAAGCACTCCTGTAATTCTTAGGTGATCGAGTGAAGTTTATAGTCCCTTTAACTTCGTCACTCACTTCTCTCCAAGCTCCACAAAGGTATTTTCATTGTTTTTCTTCTCTTCGTTTGTTTGCGGTCTTTTCATCTGATAAGATTGTTGTTACGAAAACTCAATTTTATTTCTTTTTCATGCCACTCTATCTAGGGGACCAGCATCAGGTTTCCAGGGCAAAGTACTCCTTGCATTTGAAGAAAATGCATCTTCTAAAATCGGGGTTAGGTTTGATAGGTCGATACCAGATGGCAATGATCTTGGTGGTCTATGTGAAGAAGAGCATGGTTTTTTCTGTTCTGGTAATTTTTGTGCATATATCTACGCATTTGTGTTAGAAAATCAATTGTCATAATGACATTTTGACACTCTTCCTGTGCAGCAAGTTCACTTCGGTTAGATAGTTCTTCCAGTGACGATGCTGATAGACTTGCCATTAATGAAATCTTTGAGGTAGTTCTTATTATCTTTCGTTACCTCTCTGTTTAATGTGTAAAGTAGCTACAAAACCCTTTACTCTCTTTTTGGATGATATTGTAGGTGGCATCTAAGGAAAGTGAAAAAGGGTCGTTGATATTGTTCCTGAAAGACATTGAGAAATCTCTGGCGGGGAACACAGACGTGTATGTAACTTTAAAGAGTAAGCTTGAGAACTTACCGCAGAACATTGTTGTCATAGCCTCACAAACCCAGTTGGACAGCCGAAAGGAGAAAGTAGGAATTCCACTTAATCTCTTTTTGTTTGCTTAAGCTGTCTTAATTTTTATAAGCTCTGCTCAAAATAGTTAATGTGACTTCTTCTTTTTCTTATTATATTGCATTTTCAGTCCCACCCTGGAGGTTTCTTGTTCACAAAGTTTGCCAGCAGCCAGACAGCATTGCTGGATCTTGCATTTCCGGTATGATACTCCGCCGCATCTTTTATGATATCAATAAATATATTGTCTTTGTGAATTGTACTTTGTAAGCGAGGATGTAGCATTGTAGCATATAGATGCATGCAATAAGTTTTATTCTACCCCTCTTTGTTATGCTGAGAGTGATTTTTCTTGTCATCTGCAGGATAGCTTTGGTGGTAGACTGCAGGATAGGAACAAAGAAATGCCTAAGTCAGTGAAACAAATCACTAGGCTATTTCCTAACAAAGTTACCATCCAGTCACCTGAGGTCTGTGCCTCTACTCCTTTTCTCTTGTTTAGAGTCATTTGTTTCTTTTTATTTAATTTTGGTTTGTTCTTAAAACGTAACAGGATGAAGCTTTGCTGTTGGACTGGAAGGAGAAACTTGAACGTGATACAGGGATCCTGAAGGCTCAAGCCAATGTTGCCAGCATTCGTGCGGTGAGCATCTTTTAGTGAAGTCCCATGTCTATCGTGATATTTTTGGTGTTTCCTCTTTATGGTTTCCTTACGTCTTTGAAATATGTCTCTTGCAGGTCCTTGGCAAAAACCGTCTGGAGTGCCCTGACCTTGAAACCTTGTGTATCAAAGATCAAAACCTTCCTTCTGA
>OVAP01002961.1:1986-17886 GCA_900406295.1 Aurinia saxatilis
CCCCCCCCCCCATAAACAAATGACAATTATTATGGATTATTAGAAAGTGTCTAAAGTTCACAATAAACGTTTACCAAATTTATGCATTGTTACACCTACAAATAAAAAAATGTTGTTTACCTTAGAGAAGGAATTAGCTTATGTTTTATTTTTAGTAAAACAATGGTGATTTGAGTTTTTGATATTATTTTACTACAACTAGCAGTCTTTGTAGACAGGATAGAAACGTGGTATATGTCCTCAACGACAACAGTTTAAGACTGCATTCTATTATCTAACTTACACTTCATCCTATTATCTTAATGTACCCATCCGCTACATCTCCTTGTATCTCGCTACCACCAGTGTTTGATCTGCCAATATCATTGTTATCTCTTCGACGACCTTGATAGACCTCTACCTTATCCTCTCCAATTGTGACAAGGATGCATCCATAAAAATAACAATTGAAAGAGAAAATAAGTTGACAACTTCTATGTATTTGTATCCACCGATAACTTTGCAAGGTTGCATCCAATTATCCCCCAGTCCCGTTTGTTTCACCCTCTCTCCAAAACCCACGCTTGTGTCAAATACGACTTCGAGACTCACAACTATTTCCATTCTACTGCCAAATCTGCTTCCACCTACAGAAGGATACAATTGTCATTAACCAGTTGAAAGTCTCATGTCATCTAATTTTAGTTTAATCATGGTCAATTACCTAATTAACTGACCAAATAGGGTCATACAATTAATTAACTCAGTTTTTTTTCTAAATCTTGTTAATATTGACACGTCACAATCTCCATTCACAAAGACACATGTCATAATCTTGTTAATTATAATTATGATATGTATCGATCTCTCGTTGAAAACATGAATTCAACTTTATATAATAAACTAGAAATTGATCTGCCCTTCGGGCAGACTTTTGTTTATTACGTTAATGATTATTCTTTACCTTTATAGTATATTTTAATTGTTATGTAGTTATTTCAGATGTTATTTATTTAGTATTCCTTTATAATTAATTTCTTAATCTTTGAACTCTTCAAAGTTTTATTTCACTTCTGTTTTACAAATTACTGGTTAACATAAATTAATCCTACATATATTAATTGAGAAGTCTCTTAAGTGACTTTGTCCTAGGTGGCTAAGAGTTAATCCTATGTAACTCTGACGTGGTTTTAAAAAATGGTTTCCACGTCAGATAATGGTATTTTTGATAAGCGACTCATATAAGAAAATCGCCATCTTCTTTCTACTCGAAAATATGAAGATGTGTTTGTTAAAATCTGTTAACCTAATAATCAGTTCTGTTCCCCTTTCGATTTTGACCAAATCTGTCGTTACAATTTTTAATATGGACCAGTTTTGCATATATCTCGATTATGTCGAAGGAGAACAAAACTCCTTAATTGGCCGATAGACAAATCGTATACAATCTCTTATATATATATTCAATTTTGGAAACAAACATATTCCAGTCATGAATATCATGAATATATAACTACTAAATATCAGAAAACTATATATGCGCTATTGAATTGCTTGGAGATTGAGGATCAAGTAATAATTCATTTAACAACTACCGTAACTTATAAAATTATTAATCACAAAAATATATTTACCGGATATACGCTAATCAAGGAATTCTGTTTTCATATGTAAACCAAAGGATCTCAAACAATTATTATTCTCTGCGATCTGTGTTAATAGCATATATTGTGATTTAAACAATATTTAGATGTTACTGACTTTAAGGAATTAGGTACGCTACTCAAACCCATTCTGCTTGGACATCAAGGAATTCTATTTCAATATGTAAACCACCATATCCCAAATAATAAATATTATCCTCCGCCATCGTTGGTAGTATCATATATTGTGATTTAGAGAATATTCACATGATACAGATTTTAATGAATTATGCACATAAGGTATCCTAAAAGATTTAGGTCATTAGGATCTTATATGAATAGATATACCCGTTGATCCTCATCATTCACTCAAAGCAATAAACACAGTTGCAGCTTAAACAAAAAAAACATGGGTTCTGAAATTGTTAACATCTCCAAAGAAGTAGCCAAGGTGACAAAGAAACGGTCTGGTTTGGTCACTATTGATCAAATCACACCCACTGGTGAACGCTATATCCTAAGGGTTATGATCATAAGGCTGTGGAAGGCATGGAAGAAAACAGCTGGGAGTTTGCTAGAGATGGTCTTAGTCGATGAAAATGTGAAAACATTAGTTAATACTATTTTCTTATTCTTTATTAATAATCTATTTCCCACATCTTACAAATTTTCCATGTATAATAGGGTACTCGCATTCATGGGAGTGTTGAGGATAAGTATATCAAGAAATTTGAAGGAGAAATTGCTCAAGGACGATGTGTGACCATAAATACGTTTGATATCCAGAGCAATGGTGGTGAATATAAGACAACTCCACTGCCAATCAAATTGAACTTTTTCAAAACAACAAGGGTTAAGAATTACAATGGATTCCCTATTCAGATTGAGGAGAATTACTTTAAGGAATTCTCTGATATCAAACCGGGTGTCGCGGATCCGAGCATCTTATTTGGTAAGGCTGTTTTTAATATATGTTTCATACATTTCCCATGTTTATATCACAGATATATAATATTATACTAACTATTGTTTGAAAATATAGATAGATATTATTGGTCAAGTAGTTAATTAATGTCGGGCCACTGGAAGAAAGCAATAAGAATGGGGATTTTTTTTGCCGTGTTACAGTGGATCTCCGCGATAGTTTGTAAGTAAAACATGCCAATTACTTTACTATTCATCAAACCATATGTTAATTTCTTAATACCTATAGAAAATGTAATTATATATTGTGTTCTCTGGAATGTAAACAATGAAGGGAGATACAGTTGAAGTGCACTTTATTTGACGCTTATGCCAAACAAATGATTGAGTACACTGACATCCATACCACTCCACCTACTGTTTATGTGTTAAGATTTGTTTGTGCAAAAGAATACAAACGTATTATTTTGCGTAAAATTTCTTTCTCAATTATAACAATCCAAATATTGTTGAATACAAATTAATGATATGACCATTGTGTAATCTAGATGTCTGGTCGATTACAAGTTCCTACAATGCAACACAACTTGAGTTCGATCCACCGAGTTCACACGTTGAGCTTTTCAAAAGAATGTATGATTCATAGAACAATGCTTTTAATTCATTTTGATATACCTAATGATTTAGCTTTAAACGATTTTCAAATCAACATATTCATCAGGTTGCCCCAGGATAATCAGATGGTGACACATCACTCCAATAGCAATGTGTCATTTGGTTCAAATCTGACCTTGATGAAGAGTTTTTAGGGCATAAACACAACCGTGCTACAATTTACGAAATTCTTAACAGCAACAATGTGAGTATTCAGTGCATTTGCTGTTATCTTCTATATATATATATGTAGGAAAAAGAGCAGTCATTTAGTGGTGAAGATAAATCACAATGTATATACATTTACCCGTTTTTATTAAACAATTTGTAGGATGATATTTGTGTCACGAGTGCAAAAGTGCTTTCAATGGGAGAGTCCAACAAGTGGTACTACATTGCTTGCAGATACAACAAAAAAGTTTCTCCCTATCCAGAAGATTCTGATGACGCTGAGAAGAAACCGTTCTTCTATTGCTCAAAGTGCGGAGATGTTAAATACGTTGTGCCAAGGTTTGCGGTTACTCTCTAAATATATTACCACTTTAATAGGTATGACATGTCTAGCTTAATTTCTATCAACTGCTTGGATAAAGGTACCTCCTCATATTGGTCGTCAGTGACTACACGGGCTCAGAGCCAAAATTCTTGCTTTTTGATAGTTTGGCCGAAAAATTACTAAACAAACCAGCTGCTCAATTGGTTCATGAATTTGAGGAAGTTAAAATAGTTCTACTTTAATTCTTCTATACTTATAAAAATATATGTTTTCTTACTCAGTCGTATAGTCCTACTATAAAATAGTGTTCATTTGTTTAATAGGAGGACCCATAAGTTCTACCCCAACCAATAACTGCTTTGATTGGCCAAACCTTTCTTTTCAAAATCACAATTGGTGAGAAGAATTTGAAGGGGTTCAATGCAGCATACCGTGTCGACCTGTATGCTGACACAGAAGTTATGATAAAGGCTTTTAACGATGCTGAAAGTCAAGACTACTCAATGGTACAAAATTTCCAGCTTTTAATTTAAGATTCATTTTTCTATCTTCAACACACTAATGTAACTGTTCTTCATTTTTTCATGTAAATTGTTATTGAGAAGAAACAGTCTCCCTTCCTACTTACAAATACTATTGGCAATGACGAAAAGATTCCTAGGTGGTTCGCAAATAATGATGAGGACTCAGATGAGTCTGCACAGAAATCATTTGCGACTCCTACATCCAAATCCAGGAGTTTGAGCAGCTGTGATTCCTCTGTCCCTGAACATGGATCTGTTACTAAGAAGATCAAGGTGGAGGGAAAGAACAAGAACAAGTAGTTCCTTTTATCAAGGACATTTCTCCGTTTTTTACATTACTTTCCATTTAGTTGCAAATAAACGCATTTAGGTTGTGTTCAAACATTTAGCTTCCTTTTTTCCTTCCCTTACTTTGTATGCCTTCATTGTAAGGCAATTTATATTTTCCGTATTTTTGTTTTCCGTTTCTATGTTTTTCGCATGCTTTCGACTTCTTTCTAACATATGATATAATATATCACATTTGCTCCATAATACAGGATATTAAGTACCTTATTTTAAAACCATGAAAATATCACGAATTAAAAATTAGGAGAACTAAGAAAATCATTTAAGTATTAAACGAAAAAAGTAAAAAAAATATAACATTACTATTACAAAGTTCAGTCCTAATTTGGCTTCAATATTTTTTTACCACATTTCATTAATTTTGCCTTTTTCAACGAGTTTACAAAAAATTCATAAGTATTTGCATGTCTCTGTTATTATAAATTTTATTACTACGTATATCATTACAAAAAAAATAATTACTACGAAATAAATTAAATTCTACATAACTGCATCGAATATTCGATATATTTTAAATTATGATTCAAAAAATTGAAAACAAGATTATATCTATTTACTAATTTAAATTATTAATAACTAAACCACAACACAATATATTGCGAAAAATCTTAACTTACCTAATAATTAGGATTCACCAGATAATGGCTCCTATATCATATTCTATATATATATAAACGACTTTGCGTATAGGAGACTAGCAAGTACACAGGTTATCCAACCTCGAATAATTTAGCTTTTTGATTGCGTCAAGTTCAAACAATCACGAAAAATGCTTTCTAAAGGTCTATAACACGTTTTTTTACCATTTGGGTATTGTTTATTAAGATCATCATTATTTTTAATTTTTAAATAATTATTTTCAATGTTTCTATAAAATCAGGTTACAAAGATCACGGTTCATTCCCAATCTCAAAGATCAATTTCTCTCCCCCTGGCATGCACGCCAGCAGATCTAAACTTCTACATGCTACTAACAGCAACAATGGTTTCAGAAATTCGATTATCGATTCTGAAAATTACGGACGATACATCCAGGATGAATTGGCCACCATCCAAAAATTTAGATTCCCGGATATCATATTAACTATGACATGCAATCCTAGATGGCCGGAATTAACCAGGTATCTACATGAGAATAATCTCATTCTCGATGAAAAAAATGATATTGCATGTAGGGTGTTTAACACTAGCTAAGTTGAGTTCTTTGATGGACGAGATCATGTCCGAGAACATTTTTAGTACACTCAATGCAGGTTAGTTATAACTTATTAATTTTTACTCTAGGTAAAGTAATGTATGCACATTTTAACCAACTATGTGTTGTAATTTCAATTCGCAGCTTCATGGGCTATTGACTTTTGTCATTCAAATATACCAAAAGCATACATTCGGTTATATCTTGAAGAGCCCATGACGGATCCTAAAGAAATTGACCGTTTCATTTCTGCCGAGATACCAAATGAAGGAGACGAACCATATATATACCATATCATCAAAGAAATTATTATTGAAACTGATCTAAGGTCATCAAACTATCCAAAGCCCTTTTCCACTGAAACACGTGTTGGTGAAGATAACAAGCTAAACTATAAAAGAAGGAATGATGGTCGGTTTATAGTTAAAGATGGTGTCAACTTTCACAACGGTTATGTCATACCTTATAATAAAAAATTATCTGTTCGATACTACACAAACATTAATGTGGAATGGTACGATATGGGGAGTGATGTAATCAAACTGTTCTCACATCTTTTTCGACTACCAATACGGTAGTGTCTCTTATCTTCTAGATGACCTAAAAATCATTTTTTGTATTAAATTTCAATTGTGATACATTCCAATTTATCTTACTAATCTTCTCATTACAAACTTTACAGGCCAATGTGGACCGCTCTTGGTTTTTATACAACATTTTGGACAGTACCTGTTATTGAAGTGTCTTTTCATTTACAAAACCAGCAATTAACATCTGGATTACAAAGTACTATGTTCATGAAATGGATGGAGTTCAATGCGACATCCATATCCGACGGCGGAAAAGTTTATTTGGGATATAGGGTCGACCAAATGGATACGACGTGAAATTAGAGTTGCTATAGCCCGACTTAAGATGGTCCCTAAAAGCCTAGGTAAGCTATACTATCTCCGTGTTATGCTTCTCTATGTGAGAAGTCCAACCTACTTTGATCAGATTCTAAATGTAGATGGGCACATTTGTGAAACCTTCAAAGAAGCATGTGAGAGATTTGGGGTTGTGGATGATATTGATACTTAGATTGCTTATCCTTCTTTGTAAGAAATATCCAATGGTTGGAATTTGTTTCTTTTGGTTGGATTTTTTAAACTTTTAAGCTTCCAACAAATACGATGTTGGGGAAACGAATTCATTACGGGAAAAATATCAGATTACAAACCATTAAAACAAATTATAAAATTATAACATCCATAAATGACGTCAATACATGTATATATATATATATATATATATAATATATATTAATAGGTGAAATTATTGTATCCTTAAATGTTGCTTTGTGGTTTAAACAAACAGATTTCCCGAAATATTAATGCCTTTAATCTACATATGTTATTGGAAAAGAATACGATTACATATATTGTGATTTAGAGAATATTCACATGATACGGATTTTTCGGATTGTAAGAGAGATCCACTGATGATTCTTATTTCCTTTACTAAGATTTTTTTACCTGTTAAGGCGCAAATATGAGATTCTATATATCCCAACCTTAATAACAAACTCCGCCAAGCTAGCTATTCTCCCAGTTATATACTACGGATCATTCATAATGATATTGTTTTCATATATTCACTTCAAATATATTCATATTCACACAGAAACATCAAAGTTTTTCCAAATGAACGAGAACGAGGAAAACAACCCACCAATAAGAAAGCATTAGATTTGTATTATTGTTCATTATATATTTGCCTACTACGGATGAACATGTTTAATTTGGAGATTAACAAAATTTGTAGGTGGGAGACCTCCAAAAGAAGTTCGAATCGAAGAACAAGAAAATATTGCACCACCAATAAAAAAGAAAGGTACATGTTCTTGATGTCTTTAGATATTTTGTATCATCTAAATGCATTTTAATAACGAGTTTCCCTTTCGGTAGTTGGTCGTCCGAGGAAGGATACTCTTTACCCACAGATTAAGCATACAACTGGTACTCCATTATCCAACGTTACAGAATCATATGCAAATGAAGAAAATACACTATTATCGATAAACATATCCTCATCTAAAAATAAGGGGAACGAGCAAGAACCTGAACCCACAAAAAAATGTTAGTTTCAATGACAACATGATTCATATACCAATCTCCTAATTGTGATTCATTTATAATATGTACATTAATAAAATTTACACTTTTGGCTAGTTGGACGTCCGAGGAAAAATGCTATTGCTTCTAATAGTACACAACTGACAATAAATCAAATTTCAATTCATACAAGGACAGTATCAAACAAGGATGTCAATCAGATGTGTCCGAATGTTAAAGGTTCATCTTCTGCCAATGACAATGCTCAAGAACCATTTCCAAAATTTCAACGTACGTACTTTATAAATCCATTAGATAACCCTAATTTTTTTTTTTTTTAACCACGTATTTTTGGTTTTTAAAATACAATTTTACACCGCTCCGATAGGTGGTCGTCTGAGAAAGGATGCTCTTATTACCAATAGTACACAACTCACAAGAACTCAATTATCAAATGTTACGTCTTCACATTCAAACCAAGACAACACCCAACTACAGAGTTCCATAGCTTCAGCTATTAACAAGGACGTTCTACAAGAACCTATACTGGAAAAAACATGTATTCTTTTCACTATTATCATTTAGATCTAATTTAATGGTTCTATACTTATGTCCCAAAACATGTTTCACCACTTTTGTAGGTGGTCGTCCGAGGAAGGATAATAATACGAATTCAAGTTATGGTCAGATGACAAGTAGTACTCCATCGGTTGCACAATTCACTAGGACCCCACTATCAAATATAACCAGCTCTCTGTCAAACCACGATAACCAACAAACAGTACCTGAAAAAAAGCAAAGGTACTATGTTTGCTATTACATTAATTAATTATAATTACTTATATTTCGTCAGCTGAACTCAAGTATTTAATTAATTCATTGACTCCTTTTAAACATCTGTTCTTTTTTGTGTAGTTGGTCGCCCAAACATCTATACACCTGATTTTTCAATAAGAAAACATAAGGGACAACTCCTACTTTAAACGTATATACTACTATATATATATTTCAATTCCTTATCTATTTAACAAAATGTTATTATATTATGCCATATTAAAATTTATTTCACACTATACTAAATTCTATAATACTAAATCTTCAAATTTTACACGCGGTCGAAATAGCAACGAATCATCTAATCATTCCTCTTCGTCACATTTCAGTATTAAACAAATTGACCGAATGAATATAACAGGTTTTTTCATTTTCATTTTATAAGAATTCATAAGTAATATATATAAAAGTAAATCTTACTATTTATCAGTGAATGATATTTCAAGAAACTTGGAACATGAATTTGCAAATACCCATGTTCAATCCTCTGGAAGAATCACTCCCACCATAACGGAGTCAAACAAAACTCAAGAAACAGCAAATATATCACTACCTACTTTACAAATCATATTGATAATAGAACAGATTTTTTGTTAAAACATTTTATTGGTGGAAAGAAAACGCTAATTCTTACACTCTCTAAAACGAACCTGATACTAATTCCGCATAGTATCTGTTACATGCGACTGTTGAGAGTTTAAGGAAGAATAATAAAAACGCAGCACCCATAGCTAAATCCAAATATGTTGCTGAGGTCCATCCAGAAGGCAAGTTATTACATAATTATTTCGAATTTAATGTTTTACTATTGCAATTAACATGTATATTCTACTTTAATTATTTCCAGCGTATAACAACATATACGACTCATGAAGTGAAACAGAAGATGATAATGAAGATATGGATGATGACACAAATGAAAACAATTCAAGTACTCAAACAGAAGAACCAGCTCAGAACTTTACAATTTAAATTGGTACCAAACGCTCTACAATATGCATAAAGATTGGTCTTCAGAAAATTGGTACGCTTAAATATGTGACTTTAGACTATGTATACAAGTTTTTATTAACATACCTAAAATGGATGGCAGTATTTGCAGGATACTATGATTTTGGAGACCCGTTGTATACATGTACAGTATGTGGTGCTTACATGTGGTATGATGAAAGAATAGGAAAAAGGAAGAAATCTCCAAACCCAGTATTCACAATGTGTTGTAAGAAGGGAAAGGTGGTTTTTCCAAAACTTTAAACCCCCCCCCCCCCAAAAGAGTTGTATGATCTTTTATGCAAGGGTGAAGATTTGTCAAAGAATTGCAGAGTTTTGATAAGGATCTACAACATGATGTTTTCAATCACATCATTAGGAGGGAGGATCGATCATTCCGTAAATAATGGTTGTGGCCCATATGTTTATAAGATGAATGGTGAAAACTATCATTGTATTGGTGATATTTTGCCAGCAACGGAGAGATGCCAAAGTTCATGCAGCTTTACATTTACGACACTATCAACGAGGTTTCAAACAGAATTAAGGCTGTTGGGTAAATGTTTCTATCTTCTCAGACACATAAATAATGACTTGATAGTGTATTGTCTGAATATATATATATATATATATATATATATATATATATATATATATATAAATATACAAACAATAGTTTATTAAAAATTTGTTTAATCTATGCTTCGTGATAACGTGAATAGGGGAAAGAAAACAAGTGGTCAAAAGATTAATGAAAGAATTGTGGAGATCTGGAAGAAAATGCTGGACAGGTGCAATCAACATGTTAAGGGTTTTAGAACAACAAGAGATAGGTTTAACACAGAAGGAGAAACAGGTTTAAGACTCATATTGGTTTATAACCGAGTAAGAGATTCAAGAACACATAATATACCAACTGCCGATGAGGTTGTTGTTCTTATACCAGAGGATTTTAGTCTAGATATGGAAACAAGGGACATTATTCTAGAGAGTATGACAGGAAAATTACAGAGGATCATCGAATTACACCATGCATACTTACCACTACAGTACCTGCTACTATTTTTGTATGGTGAAGATGGTTTTCGGTTGCAAATACCTATTGGATTTGAAGACGCTGGTACAAGAAAAAGGAAAACATTAACAATGCATGAGTTCCTAGCATTTCGGATTGTTGAGTGTGAAGGTGAGTCACCTACCATATGTAGATCATGTAAATTATTTCAACAATTTTTGGTGGACGGATACACTATGTTAGAATCGTCTAGGCTTCGGTACGTGAAAAGGAATCAGAAAAGGCTACGGTCTGCTAACTACGAAGCTATTAAAAAAGCAGCAAATGTTGGTGGTGCCAATCTTAGTGAACAAGGAGAGAGGATATTTATACCAGCGAGTTTCACTGGAAGATCTAGGTATATGAATAAACACTATCTTGATGCTATGGCTATTTGCAAGTACTTTGGTTTTCCAGATTTATTCATTACCTTTACATGCAATCTGAAATGGCCTGAAATCACAAGATACCTTCAAAATCATGGATTGCTACCTTAGGACATACCATATATTATGTGCAGAGTCTTCAAGATGAAATTAGACCATCTAATGGAAACTCTGACGAATAAAAAAAAGCAGTTTTTGGAAAAGTTCAAGCAGGTATATCTTAGACTATACAATTTCATATTATGTTTTCTGCATTTTAAGATATTAAAAACTAATGATTAACATATTTTCCAGCCATGTATACAATCGAGTTCCAAAAGAGAGGTCTTCCTCATGCTCATATATTGCTTTTCATGGAGAAAGGTAGTAAAATTCAAATTGTCGAGGATATTGATAAGTACATATGTGCTGAGATTCCAGACAAAGAATCTGAACCAGAATTATACCAAGCTGTTAGTGAAACTATGATGCATGGACCAAGCTGTCAATAGAAAGAAGTTAGTGCATACCCTGAAGATCAAGATGATGTTCGAAAGAAACCTATGTACTTTTGTGCGGTCTGCGGAGATGTTGAATATGTTGTGCCAAGGTGACAGCCAAACAATAACATTCAAATATTATTACATATGTACTCTTCTCTTCGAATTTGCTTTAAACGAAATCCTTTCATTATTTATACACAAGGTACATGCTGATTGTTGTTGTCAAATATAAAACTGGGTCTGAAGCTGATTTATTGCTTCATAATTCACTGGCCGAAAGGATACTTCAAACACCAGCTGCTGAATTGGTTAAAGAAGTTAACAAGGTTAAAGATTCACAAATAAGACAGTGTTTTGTAATTTTATAAGTTACATTATCATTAATAATGCTTTTCATTTTTATTGGTATTATACTACTTCTAATCCTATTACTTAATGTTATAGGAGGACCCAGACGCTTTACCACAAACAATCACTGATTTGATTGGCAAGATGTTTGTTTTCAGACTCACTATGAAAAATAACTTCAAGGGTTACTATGAAGCTTACAGAGTAGATCTATATGGGGAAACATAAGTAATTAACAAGATAAATAAATCGAAGGATTTAAATGACAACGTACACTTAAAGGTTTGTAAAATTTACTTGAAGGTTAATTGTTACTGTTTATTCTGAGAAAGCCATGTTCATAGTATACATCATGTATCAAAATATGTAGGTCTTGCGCACTCTTAAGATTGCAAAGTTTGAAGATTTTTCCATTGAAGAACATGTTAGGTTTTTCGTCTTTGAATGATACTACTATTTCAGCTTACTAGACACTGAATTTTATAACTCCTTGACTAAGAGAAGAAGAATTACTTATCAAACGAGGTATGTTTGATCACTTAAAATCTTCAAAGTGGACAATGGAAACTTCAAGTTGACTAAGCAATCGATTCTTCTGATTAAAATCAATTATCAGACAAGCATGAAAACGAAAAAAGGCTGCCGTTGAAAACATTTTATGATGCAATTGAGATTGAGATTTGTTTTGTTATGTGATTTCATTTATATTTATGTTTTAACAGTTACACAGTATTTTCATCACAGTTTAAACATTACTACTACAATTTAATAATTTTAGAGCACTCTACAGTTTCAATATGCTACTACTACTCCTGTAAACTTATTATTTTGTTGCATGTCTTTTATTCATTCTACATATATAAATCCCTCTTCTTATTAATACCAATGTAGTTTAAGTGAAATTTGTTTATGTGTCTTTTTTTATGCAAAGTTAGTTATAATTTAATCTGACATGGATTTTGCTATAAATCATATTAAGAAACATGAAATATGACATGTCTTTAATTTAAAGAATAGAATTCATCGATGTTTAGTGAAGAAATTCTGGAGAAATAGGTTTCCCAAAAGGTTTTGATCGAGTTTTTGATTTGATCGAAAAAATCTCTTTCTTCGTCTTTTTCTTTTTCTTCTGCATTTTGATCTCTACAATGGCGACAATCATCTCCTGCTCCAGTGAGTGCTTGGTTACCACAGAACAATCTTAGGTGGAGAGCAAAGAGTCCGAGATCTCATATATGAACCTCCGACTTACGTTGAGATTCCTGCAAGATACATATGGGATTCAAGGAAAGACCAATAGATCCCGTATCCAAAGGAGTTGTGCCACAAATACTTTTGAACGTATACGTGGCTTAAAGATTTATTTAAACTTCATGTTTTTCCTTTTTTTTTTTTTTTTTTTTTTTTTTTTTTNTTCTTGACATTTTTTTCTGTTTCTTTATGGAGAATAAGTTTGTATGCTTACATTTCATCAATGTCAAAATCAATTAATACTATAGACTTAATATTGTTGTGTTTGTTTTGGGGATTCACTAAAAGTCGATTTTAAGATTAACTTTTGCATAACCTATGGATTGAATTGATCATTCTAATAATTCAAAATCTTATCATACAAGTCCAAACTCGGATGTAGTTGAAACAAACATTCATGCGCCTTGTTTAATTTATTAATATCCAAATATAATTATGCTTGAATTTGACCCCAAAAAAAATCTTCTTGAATGGATTCCGTTCATTTATTCAAATATGATTCTGCTTAATTGATTTATTAATATTCAAGAACACTCTTCGTTTTAAACCAAACATATAAACAAAACGCAAAATAAATGAAAATGTTTATGTATTGTACATTTTTGCTAATAGAATTACAAATATAATATATGAGTGATGTAAATTGTATCAATCATATCAAGATAACTAACCAAGATGTATGCTCTTCCACATTTAATTTGATGAATTTCATAGTCATCTCTTTAATTATAATCAAATTTATATAAATAGAGTAACAAAATTCCGAAGTAATATGTTTAAATGATGTTTTAAGAATCACCTTTAATTAACCTAATTATATGCTCTGTTAGAATTAATGTGTTTTCATCTACTACTTAATTGTTGCATTATACATTATAAAGTAATAAGATTTTTTTCAAATTTTAGTAGTTGTTGAATTTAGAAATAACAATTAATTATGAATTAATTTAGTGCACTGATTATACGTTAGTTTTTGATTCTCTCTTTGATAACTCCAAATTCTATTTTAAACAGTTGGAAGAAAAGTACATAAAATTATGAATAATATTTTGCAACATATTTAATTACTGAATCTAATTTTGTTTTTCACACCTTCATAAAATTATGAATAACATTTTAAACATTCTCCCACTTCTTAAAAAAAAACTAGCCACCATGATTAAAAATTGTTATTTTCTTTTTATATTCTCAGGTGAGGGGAAAGTTTACATCACCTCAGACAATATTAATCTTGAAGATGTTGACCCTAATGACGATGTTGTTTACCCCACCGAGTTTCTTAACGATATCCGTGTATCTGGCTTAGCGAAACACGAATTGAAGTTGAAAGTGGATGCTCCCGTAATGTGTATGCGGAATATTGATCTAAAAGAGGGACTATGTAATGGAATACGTCTGATAATTACTCAGATGCAACGTCACGTTATCGAAGCTGTCATTGTAACCGGAAGTGATAAGAGGAAAGGTGAAAAGGTTTTAATACCAAGGATGTATTTGACCCCACCAGATGGAAAGTTTCCTTTCAGAATGCGTTGCAGACAATTCCCATTGAACTTAACTTTCGCAAAGACGATCAATAAAAGTCAAGGCCAATCACTTGAGAATGTCGGAATATATCTACCCAGATCAGTTTTTTCGCATGGACAACTCTATGTCGCGTTATCCAGAGTTAAGTCCAGGACCAAACTTAAAGTTTTAATCACGGACCAAGACGGAAAGGATCCAAAGAAAACCATGAACGTGGTTTACCCGGAAATATTCAACAATTTGCAATAGGTTTCCATTATAGTTTATCTATTTATTTGTTGTTATCGTTTTCAAACACTTTTTTACCTTTTACGATACTATTTTACGAGAACTTTCCTTTGGATGACACTTATGTTTTTTTCTTCACCTTCTACTTTCAAACGAACACAAAACAAAGTTTAGTTTGTTTTTTTATCGATTACATTCAAGTCCGCACAGGGTGCGGGCCAAAATCCTAGTTATAAATTATATGACTAAATTTATAACCATATCAATCTTGAATTTTCTTTTTTTATTTCATACATATCAAATGAAAAAGGTACATTGGCAGCCCGCACAAGGTGCGGGCCAATCACCGAGTTCTTTTTTGTTTGTCGAGCTATAGCTTTAATTGTTACGAATTACTAATTACTATAAATTAATTCTTTATTACTTACTTAAAAATCTCTCTTTAATATTTGTATATTGGTTAATTGATTGTTTTAATACATCCAAAATTTGACGATTTATATGTACTTAATAAAAATATTTATTTGAAACTCATACTACATAGTAAAATTTAACTATTTAAACATCGAGAATCTATTGGTCATTGATGTAGACATATGAGTCTGAAACATTTGTACTCACATAGAGAGTTTTTGATAATAGCATCTATAATCTTATTCAAACTGTTAACTCTTTATGTGTATCATATATTTTTTATTCAAAGTAACTTTCAATTTAAATATTTAACATACAAATTATTTTGTGAAAAATGTCTTTTCAATTTATATGAGATATTAATAAATAAGTGAATGGTAGTTATTGTGAGATTTAAGGTGTAGTAAACATTAAAATAAGCCAATAAAAACTTAAAATTAAACAAATGAGTCTATGATGTGTCATAAATTTAAGCTATGAAGCCTATGATGAAATAATGTGGCACATTAAGAAGGATGCACATTCTCCTT